>JALLAU010000490.1:0-16272 GCA_036939495.1 Thalassiosira hispida | reverse complement strand
TTACCAATAAACTAACTGTATGAAATAATCAACATCTCATTGGCAATATCTAACATTGGTAATCAAAGCCTAAGAAGATAATAAGATAAAAAACAGAAGAGCACATTCACCATGCGCGCCACCGCCAAACAAACCGAAAAAGCGGCCTACGACATGGTACGCGAAATGCACCTCACCAAAATACATGGTCAACCGACCCGAAAAGATCGGAACATCCTACGGGCGGAGGTATGCGGACAGGCAAGCGAAGTGGACATGCCATATTTGGAAGCGGGCGACTACGGATTACTGGGGGAAGTGATGGAAGGCGACGAATTTACCGCCCTCACCACCCTAGTCCATGTCGAACCCCAAGAGCCGGCATCATACGATCCACAAATCACGGCGATCATGGGCGATGTCGAACGAAGACGAAGAGAAAATCTGTGGAACGAGCTCGAAGAAGCATGGTGCACCAGAAAAGGCGCACTCAAGGGCATCACCGAAAACATCAGAGATGCACTAGACCCCAAGTTCTACCAACAGCTCTGTCGGCCCATCATCAAATTCAAGAACATCACCATCAAACAATACTTCCAACATCTGGACGCAAAATGGTGCAAACTCGACGTCGGGGTCATCAAAGAAATGAAGGACCACTACTACCGAGGATGGACACTCACAGACAACGAGGAAATATCCGCTTTCATCAAGCGCCTCACCGACGACCAAGTAGCACTCGCCCTCGACAACATCGTCATCAGCGACACCGACAAACTCCAACATTTCCTCGAACAGATGTACCTTCAAAAGGGTCTCTTCGACCGCCCAGACTACGCCACATGGGAAGATTTGGACGAAGCCGAAAAAACCTGGGACAACGCCATGGAATATTTCGAATCAGTCGTCGACTCCATCGACGACTTCAACAAAAAGAATGGCGATACGGCGGGCAGGAGAGGATATGACTCGGCGGCAGCAAATGTGGAACAAGAAGAAGATGCCACGGCACTCCAAGCGTTCATTGCAGCTACATCCGAGAAGAATGAACAAATCCAAGCTGTCACTGCCACCCAAAATGTCATGGCTGCAGTGCAGGCCGACACCAACAAGCTGCTAGCAGCATTAGCCCTCCAAGTCAAATCAGCAAATGATCAAGTTGCATCCCTCCAAAAACAACTCCTAGAGCAAAATAACGGCGGAGGCAACGGAGGCGGCGGCGGAAGAGGCGGCGGCGGAAGAGGCGGCAGCAGAAACAACGGCAACCGCAACGGCGGCGGCAACGGCGGCAGAAACAACAACGGCAACGGCGGCAGCAACGACAGCGGCATCGGCAGCGACGAGCATGTATACGATGCAAACCCATGCAAGTACTGCGGCGGTCGGCACAACATGAAAGGAACTAAAAACTTCAGACCAGAGGACAAGTGTTTCGGGAAGAGTTGGCCGCTGTGGGCAAATGAGAATACGCCCGAATGGTTCATTGATAAAATGAATGACAGGACGGGATTGAAGTATTGCAAGCCGACGTGACGGGAATTGGAGCAAGGGGATAAGATAAAAGACACGGGGCAAATGATACTAGCTAAAAGTAATTCACTAATAAATTTACTTGAAGCCAGAAATCATTTACCACGTGTGATTTTACCTGTTCCTGCTCCGCCGCCTTGCCAGGTCGAAGTGCAACAGCAACAAACAACAAAAATGAAAACGAGAAGAACCGTGTCATTCAATGTGCCAACTACGAATGCAGAGAAAACGGATGCGACGGGATATGGTATCCTACATGGTACCAGCAGAAGAGAACGAGGTACCACAACATACATGGTACCACCAGTGGAAGAAGAATTGAGAGGCCTGACAGCGAAGTACGCCAGGCGCAAGAAGAGAAAAGGCGAAGCAACAAAAATAACAGCACTATTGAACCAATATCTGTTGGAGCACAGCTTACCTCATTCGGACACGTGTCAGTCAATCGAGGAGAAGGCTATACCGTTTGATGACATACCAATTGAGGAATTGGTATCCTACAATGTACCCACACCAAAAGGCTCACACATGAATGAAAAACATGTGCGAGCAGGCATTGAAGATGGTTCAATACCATCAGCAGTTGTGGACACAGGCACAACGTCAACGGTAGGCCGCCCAGAAGACATCGAGTCATTTCTTCCAACTGGGAAGCCATCTGGAAAACACTTCGCTGTGGCGAACGGCCAGATAGAGAAAGCAACGGATCAGATGCTCCTGAAACACGAGCTACGGGATCCAGCCAGGAGAGTGGACATTGTACCTGGCATCTCCACCGCATCACTCATCAGTACAAGCAAATTTGCAGACGCCAAGTACATAACAATATTTGATGAGGAGGAAGTGAACATCTACGACGCAAACAACACAAAAATAACGTCTACACGAGGTGCAATTCTCAAAGGATGGAGAATGAAGGATACGGGATTGTGGAGAATTCCACTGGTGAAAGACGTCGTCAACCTAAATACGGACACGGCAATACTAAACAAAACACCAACCGAATTTCTTGCAAACCGCCCACTACCAAAGGAAGCAATCAACAACGTCTACGAGTTAAAATCAACTGCGGAGATCATCCGATACTACCATGCGGTCGCGGGGTTCCCCACCAAAGCAACATGGCTCGAAATGATCGACATCGGCAGCTATGCTACTTGGCCGGGATTAACGGTAGAAGCAGCACGCAAGCATTATCCAGAGTCCGAGGAAACGGTAAAGGGTCACATGAGAAAACAAAAAGCTGGGATCCGATCGACGAAGAAGCAATTAATTATCCCCGAGGAAGAAGACGGCAAAACCATACGGCCGAAGAAGAAACATCGGGACGTCATGATCAAAGTGTTCGACACAAATGACGAATTGGCCATGAAAATATATACCGACCAAACAGGTAGATTCCCAACGAGATCAAGTCGCGGCAATCAATATATAATGGTCCTGGCGGAGGTGGATAGCGATGCAATTCTAGTGGAAGCCATGCGAAATCGCACGGCTGGCGAAATGATCAAGACATACAACAAACTGATTGAGCGGCTCAAGGCGTGCGGCATTCTTCCTAAACATCACATCCTGGATAATGAAATCTCGGACGAGTTCAGGGGGGCTATAAAAAAGCACAACATGACATACGAATTGGTACCTCCACATGATCATCGACGGAACCTAGCTGAGCGCGCAATCCAAACATGGAAAGGTCACTTCATCTCCATCTTGTGTGGGGTCGATGAAGATTTCCCAATGCACTTGTGGTGTCGTTTACTACCACAAGCCGAAATGACACTCAACATGGCGAGAAAGTCACGACTGGTACCTACTATCTCAGCGTATGCACACCTGCACGGCCAACACGACTACAACAGACATCCACTAGCACCACTCGGATGTGCCGTAGAGATGCACGTCCAACCTGACGTCAGGGAGACATGGGCAGCACATTCCGTGTCCGGATTCAATGTCGGAACATCATTCCAACACTATCGCTGCTACTCCATCTGGGTGAAGAACACCAGAAGCGTCCGCGTAGGCAACACCATCTTTTTCAAGCACAAGTACCTGACTATGCCAACACTCACAACTGCAGATGCCCTTCTCAAGGCTGCCCACGACATGACGACAGCACTACTTGGAGGCGTAACCACCACAAACCAGAGTGCAGAAGCACTCAAACAACTGATGGACATCTTCAAAGCAAATGCAGAAGCCGAGAAACTAGTCGAAAACGCCACACGACCTCAAAGGGTGCGGATGGACGATGCAAAACAACAAAGGGTGGACAGGGAATTAAAGCAAGCCCAAGCCACCGTGGCCGAGAATCCATTGGATAATGCGAACGATAGCACCATCATTTCACACGAATTGGAAAATGACGAAGAGCAAGTGACGGATTCGCCGGCAACCAACACCAGATCGAAGAGAACGCTAACGCAAGAAGTCATGTTAATGACGATGGATATTTCCGGCAAAGCATCGGAATTTACACCACGGCAGGCGGCAACACGGCAATTCCCTTCAGATTTCATCATGGAGTTTGCAGGAGCGGTATTGGATGGAGCGACGGGAAATCTTCTCGAGTACAGACAACTCATCAAAGATCCGCGCTACAAAGAAATATGGGGCGTCTCGTTTGGAGACGAGATTGGACGACTAGCACAAGGTTTGAAAGGTCGAGTCGAAGGTACAAATACAATATTTTTTATTCACAAACATGAGGTACCACTCGACCGACGAAAGGATGTCACATACGACCGGATCTGCTGCAACGTACGCCCCGAGAAGGACAACCCAAACCGTACACGACTCACCATGGGCGGAAATCTCATTGACTCACACATAGACAATGGCACGCCGACGGCGGCTCTCCTCACTGTGAAGCTCCTATTCAACAGCATCATTTCTACGCCCGGCGCAAAATTCATGGGCATAGATATCAAGAATTTTTACCTCAACACCCCAATGGATCGATATGAATATCTCAAAATGAAAATTGAGCATTTCCCAGAGGATGTGATCGAAGCGTACAATTTACGTGAAAAGGTAACGCCGGATGGATATCTCTACGTCGAGGTGCGTAAAGGAATGTACGGACTTCCCCACGCAGGTATCCTCGCACAGAACCTACTGGAGGAACGTCTCGAGAAGAAGGGGTACCGTCAGAGCAAGTTGACGCCTGGTTTTTGGAAGCATGATTGGCGTCCTATCTCATTCACCTTGATCGTGGACGATTTTGGTGTGAAGTACGTCGGAGAAGAGCATGCGCAACATCTATTGGATGCAATCAAAGAGAATTACGAATGCTCGTCGGATTGGGAAGGGGAAAGATACCTCGGCCTCACCTTGGATTGGGATTACGAAAAGCGGGAGGTACATCTATCTATGCCCGGGTACGCGCAGGAAGGCCTCACTAGATTCAAACATGAAATGCCTGCCCGACCAGAAAACCAACCATACCAACACGTCGTCATCAAATATGGCGCAAAGGTACAATACGCTCCAGCGGCCGACACAACACGACTACTCGACAAGCAGGAGAAGAAGTTTGTACAACAAGTGATAGGTACGTTCCTCTACTACGGTAGAGCAGTCGACGGTACAATGCTAACAGCACTGAGTGCCATTGCGTCGGCACAAGCGAACCCGACCGTGGACACAATGAACAAGACCAAGAAGTTCCTTGACTATGTGGCAACCAATCCGGACGCCATCCTCACGTACCGAGCAAGTGACATGGTCTTAGGCATCCATAGCGATGCATCATACCTTAGCGAACCTGAATCAAAAAGCAGGGCAGGGGGTCATTTCTTCATGTCCAACGACACACGATTCCCCCCAACAAATAACGGGGCTGTGCTCAACATTGCACAGATCATCAAAGCAGTCATGTCATCGGCTGCTGAAGCCGAATTAGGTGCCCTCTACATCAATGCACGAGAAGCAGTCCCAATGCGAGTAACGCTCTGGGAAATGGGACACCCACAACCGCCCACACCAATCCAAACGGACAATACAACAGCCCTCGGAGTCATAATGAACAACATCCAACCAAGAAGAACAAAAGCAATGGACATGCGATTCCACTGGCTCCGATGCAGAGAAGCACAACAACAATTCCGTTGGTATTGGCGCGCCGGTCCCACCAATGAAGGGGACTACTACACAAAGCATTTCTGCGCTGCGCACCATGTACACAAGCGCCCAGAAATCCTCACCCCAGTCAGAATTTTAAGAGCCCTACGAGCTCGTATGGGAAAATTACCTCCAGTATTTAGCACAAGTGAAAGGGTGTGTTAGATTCCTGGGAATCACTGGAGTGCTTCCCGAGAATCACTGTTGTTACTGACACTCAGTCACAACGACACTAGCACTAAACACGTGTTAGAGTTCCTACGTAGAATGCACCAGCCTTCCCGAATACGAGAAGCACTGAACGCATTAGCAGAAAGCAAGCTATTAGAACTTGCCACCACATGATGAGCACGCGGAGAATCCTCTCCGCGTATATCAGCCATCCAAATAATTCACGGTAATCCAATGATGAGCCAGCAATAATGCGCTCATTATTTGATTACCAATAAACTAACTGTATGAAATATATCAGCATCTCATTGGCAATATCTAACAGTGGAATGAGGACCTGAGTGTCCTGTGAGCATCTCGCCCCGTTCAAACACATTCTAGTTTTATGAGTGAATAGCAGGCATAAAGCCATCTATTTTGAAGTAGATACGAAAGTGCTAGCCATGACATTGTTATTATTATTATTATTATTATTATTAGGATTCACGGATTGTTCTTTGCCTCTTAGAGTTTCCTGGGGTTAAGACAGCTTAAGTTTATAGTTCCCTCCGCACGAGGGGTGGTAAAGACCTTCAAATCGCCAGGGATATTATGGTATGATCAGGTATGATGACGTATTCACTGATTGGGAGCTTATACCACAGGAGAGTTAAAAGGTGTGGTGAGTTGATGAAATTTCGGCCACAAGCCTTTTTACCTGTGTGATATGATGATGTGCTAGAATGTACCTTAGACGACCACTACAGCTGCATTAAGAAGGTCTCGGCTGAGTCAAAAAATGTTGCTGTTGGAGTAGCACTGGTTATAGGGTTTACCTAGATAAATACTTCCCTATTGCCTAATACATGTTCATGCTCATGATAGTGAAAACTAAAGCGTGTTTCGTTGATCCATTTTTGCGTACATACAACTCTCAGTCAAATTTCAAGGTGGTTCCTGAAATGAAGCATTAATGTCAGTTTCCTTGTACCATAACCGGCCAAGAAAACCGGCATTGTACCAAAAATCGGTCTCTGGATCAGCAAGTTCCAATGGATATTCGCGAACTGCCGTGCCATAGAACACATTGAAATTCTTCTCCTCAGATGAAACCTGTATGATATTTCCTCCTCCCGTCATTTCATGCCGACCTACACCTGCTGCTTCATAACTCTTATAGATCAGGCTGTTGTCTCTCGATGTTACCCAAAATGCTTGTCGTTGCCCTCCTTTAACCTCAACATTTTGAAAGTCTCCAGGAGTAATTGTAGTGAACTCCGAAGGTCCGCTTCCAGTAATGGATCCATGACTAACTTGACGGAATCCTGTAAAGTAGCCTGCATTTGTGCCTTTTACATCTTGCCACGAGCCCTCCTTCGTCCAGATTTCATAGTGGATTGGAGAGGTTGTGTCAAGAAATAAGTCCATATGCGAGATGGTGATTGATGAAAGGCTAGATGTAGCTTCTACGTCAAAAAGGATTCCATAGGATTTGCCTCGGTGAGTCATGTCATTATCTGGCACTGTAACCAAGCTAGTGAGCGTGGATTGTGTAGTAATGGCAGTAGTCGGGAGCTACAAAATAAGATGTGCCAAATGAAGGAGGAAGTGAGATGACAATGACAAAACAGTGTTTATAATGAGAGCAATGCGCACTTACACTCGCAACCACAGACTCAATCTCATCTTTTAAACTACTCGTATCAGCTATAGACGAAGAAGATGATGATAATGGTGTATTTGAGCCAGGGACTGAAGTTTCAGATGGGTCTTCTGGGTTGATATCAATCACTGAAGGAGACGAGACATCTGATGCATCATTATTTGTAGCCGTATCTGTCGAAGAAGACGAAGATTCAGGGAAAACGTCGAGATCTTTGTCAGTGACTTGAAACGAAGTGACCTGGCTCGCACCAAACTCCCCCTTGGATAATGGCCGAATCACACGTCCCTTGGACAAGTTAATTCCATATTCTCCCCGGCCGTAGTCACAGCAAATCCCATCGTCTCCTTCGTCGTAAATGATCATTTTGTCTGGGAGAGAATGAAAATGTAAGTGAAGCTTCATTCACGCATGATAGTCATGGGTATATACATCAGATACTCACAGCATGCGATGGGAAGGCAATCTTCGGCAATGATGGCATTATAATGGCTGCCTCCGCTTTCGCTGTCGAAATCTTTTTGGTACGAATAAGGTCCTCCCTGCAAAACACTGATCCAATTCTTCTTTGGTGATTGTTGCACTTTTCGCGAGCTTGGTCCTACTACTATATCTCGTAGAAATCTTCTGCCCCTCTCTTCTACAGGACTGGAAGTCGGAGAATAACTGCCATCATCATCATCATCATCATCATCTGCATCTTCATCAGCTGCACCAAGAGCCTGGCATTCATCCTCTTCCACGCTCTCCTCTCCATCATACTGCAGTACCTCCCACAACGTTTCGTTGCCCCACTGATCGGGCACCAAATGCATATAAAATGATGCGCATGCTTCATCTTCATTTGAAGCTTCGTCAGCGCTAGTATCTTCCATCATCGAAGACGAAGATGAAGGAAGCGAAACATCGTCAGATGGACTCTTCGGAACGGAGACGGTGTCCGCTGTCGAAGAAGAAGATACCTTTGGAATAACATCGATATCCTCTGTTGTCACTTGAAATGGAGTAACCTGACCCGCACCCGCAAAATTTCCCGAAGATAATGGACGAATCACCTTTCCCTTTGACAAATTAATACCATATTCACCTCGCCCATAATCGCAACAAATACCATCCTTTTTTGCATCATACAATGTAAAAGTATACGTGCCAACGGGCAAGCATGTAGTCGCATGAACCATTTCATAATGACTCCCAATCGCGTCGTGATCAAAATCTTTTCTGTACTTGTATGGCCCACCCACCATTATTGGGATACCCCCCGCTAGATCCGCCTGTGTTAGTTCGCTCGCTGCTTTGCCCTTGTTCCCCAGCCCATCATGACGCCTAATCTTCCATGACGTTTCATTGCCGAATTGATCGGGTATCAGGTGCATGGAAAAAGATGCACATGGCAGTGTGGGACTGTGCGTGCCAATGATGTGTTGCGTAGGATCCGAGTCATCCGACACGGCATTACTATTTGTTGTGGTGATGTCTGGAGGAGGAGGGAGGACGTCGATGTCCGCTGCTCCAACTTGGAAGCGTGTGATTTCCTGTGTGCCCACAAACTTTCCCTCCGATAATGGACGGATTACTTTTCCCTTGGAAAGGTTGACCCCGTATTCTCCTCTGCCGTAGCTACAGCACATGCCGTCTCCCCTGGCATCGTACAGAATGAACGCGTAGGATCCTTCGGATAGGCAAGTCGTGGCATGAACCATCTCGTAATGGCCACTGCTACCCGGTTTTTCACTGTTGAATCCCTTCTTGTACGAATACGGCCCTCCTGATAAAACGGCAGTGTCATGAGCTCCTCGTACATCAGTTGCCTTCCCCTCATCTTTGTAACGGATAACCTCCCAGGATGTTTCATTGCCAAATTGATCGGGTATAAGGTGCAGTGAGAATGACGCACATGGTCCTGCAATTCGATCAGATGATCCACTTGAGGTGTTGACATTTTCGTTCCCTTGATTTGCAGCATTCGTGTTTTTATCTCCCTTGCCTACTGTGAAGAGGAGAATGCATACTATCAACAAAGTCACTGTCAATACTGACACAGCAAAGATCTTTCTACGCGGCTTTGTCCATCCCTCGTTTTTGGTAGAAACAGCAGTATCAGCAGTCATGGACATGGGATCAATGTCATTTGTTGAGCTAGTAGAGCTAGGATCATCACGATATGGTCCAATAGGATTGCCGCGATATGGTTGACGAACGGAGGGTCGTTCTACACTCCCCCCCGGATAAACTGGTTCATAACTCGTGGCATCGAATATTGGATTCCTATCGTTCCTATCACTGTCATTCCCATCCTCAGAAGCGCCACCACCAAAATGTTCATCATAATAGTTATCGCTGTGATGATGATAATTATTCTCCGATTCATCGTCATTCCAAACACTGTTGCCACTTCCACTCCGATGATCGTGTTCCTCCTCGTCGTCGTTGCCGGCATCTCTGTATGGACTGGTGGATTGCAATGATTTCCGACGAGCAGGCGTAGGACTCCTCATCTCCTCATCTTGACGCATCGCATCGAGTTCCTCCTCGGCCGCTTCGAGTTTTTGATGTAAGAAGTTCCATTCTGGAGAATTTCGTCTCAACTTTTCGAGTGCTTGGGAGAGGTAGTGGCATTCGAGTTCGAGGTTGCGTAGGCTCTCTTCGGACGATGCCATGATGACGAAATGATATGTTTATTTTGTAGGCTCGATGCAATCTCGATTTCGATTGCTTCTCTCTGTATGAGGCTCGTGGCACTATGCTTGATGAAGGCTCCTCTATCTCACTCTATCTGTTCTTTTCGGGTGGGCTCGTGCGAAAGGTGGGGGTGAACAGAGGTGAACAGCTCCTACGTGAAAGCCATCTGAAAGTGTCTGAAAGCCAGATTCTTGGCTTTTTGGGGTACTTCTTGTCTTGCTGTCTGCCCATATTTTGGCGGGAGAAAAGGGGATCACAGAAGATCACAGATCAAGAGACGACATGACAGTTGTGAGACTCCAACTAGATATCTTCATGCTCCAAACTGCTCCACACAAAGCCTTCAGCCTTATGTATGTTCGTATTGGATAGGAAAACCACATCACAGCGCATCAATCAATCAATCAATCAATCTGCAACAATCCCAGAAGGAGCCAGAAGAATATAATATCCGCCGCCGCCCAAACGAAACGGGCATGCAAGCTGTTGACTGGAAAGTCAAAAGAAGTGAAAATGCCGCGGTCGTCGTCTGTATCTTTTTCGTCGTCGTTACGGTCGTCTTCGAGTCCTAATACGAATCAAGACGACGACAACGACAGTGCGGACGGGGGCGGAGTCCAACTTCACACTACGGTCAAGTTCAGCAAAGTTCTCTATTATAAGAAGCACAGCAAGAGTGCCATCCCTATAAACGGTGTGTTTCGTACTTCAAAATAACTGTCGCACATTCAACAACAACAATACTAAAACTATGGATTGTTGGTGTTGGGTTTCGTACTTCTAACTTATTGCAACTTGTGATTTTACCATACAAAGGAAATATTCTTCTCGCGCAAAAAACTCTCTCCTTTCAAAGCAAAGGCCTCGATTATATTTGGGGTTTGGATTCTATATGTGTTGAAAGATTCAAGGGTAGGGTGAATGGGGGGATCAAAATAATTGGACTTAGGCAGAATGAGAATCTGGGGGGAGGGGAGGAGGGGAAGGATCAGTTTATATTTACCAACTTGAAGCAACGTTCATATGATATGATTTGCAATTCTATCAATGAAGCCAAGTTTGATAGTGAAATGAAGAAATGTAGACGATCGTCCATGCATGCTATTGCAAATAATACTATTGATGTGAGGAAATCAATCTCTGCTGTCAATGAGACAAAGAAGGAAACAACACACCCGTCTCTTCTGATCCCAGTTCGGTTCATCCTGTTGGTTGTCACTCGATTCATTTCCTTTATTTACAAATGCATTTTTGGACGTCGCTTGTGGGGTCCAAAAAATATGAATCATGCACTTCGGGGCGTTTTGGCAAGAGTAAACCAGATATCGACTTGCTCAAAAATTAATAACTCGGAGAGAAGAGCTATGGCAGTTGCGAATGATGTCAACAGTATACATGAATCCTTGATGAAAATCCGCAGGGTCGTGCAACGGCAGGACTCGGCATTCCTTTCGAGCGGTGCGGTTATAAATGATGGGAATGATCCTGGAGGCCATTTCATTGTGCGAAATTTCTCAGGGATTTTTTCAACGTTATCTTATGTCTTTTTCTCGATGAGAAAGGCACTCAACATTCCAGTGTATCGGTGGAAACGTATGGATCCCTACGATCACCCTTCAACTGTTAGCCAAGCTGTGCAGAATACCAATGACAACCTTGAGGGGTTGATGGAACTTGCAGTATATGAAAAATACTCCTCTGGGGTAACATCAACAATCATGGGAGAAGCAAACAATATTCAAATGTTGCTCTATAATATCAAGGTACACAGCACAGAGCCGACCACTCCAACGTTATCATTACAAAAAGAAGAGTAGACGGAGTATGTTTTAGTCTCTCGAGTAACTTCTCACAATATTTCTCAATTAGCGAGATCAGATTGCTTTCTATGTTGACAAGTTAATACTTAGTATGAATTCTTCTTTTTTTGTTTTTTTTTGTTCAAATACGTCGCAAAATCTACAAATTGATACCTGCTTAGTTTATTTCCCATTGCATTCAGTGGTAGTGGTTACAATGCCTGCATCCTGCATAGCAATATTGTGCCGTAAGCACTTGATTAGTCAAAATTAACTCTTCCGCTGAGCTGAGAAACAATCACTTCCAATCCGTCAAGAACAAATGTTTGTTTTGACCAGTCCTCTTCCATAGCCATCCACCCCTCTTCCCGGTCCTGCTAATTTTCAATCCCCTCAATGGGAAGTGCGTCATTCGGTACATTCTTCTGCAAGAAGTTCGTCAATAATGAAAACAAATGACGTGTCGTATTGGAACCTTCACTTATGGAATGTGAGCGGTTTGGGTAGGCCATCATAGAAAATTGTTTGTTGTGCTGTATCAGCTCATTGATCAAAGTTTCTGTCCCAGCATAATGACAGTTGTCGTCTCCGGTCCCATGAACAATCAATAAGTTGCCTTTCAAGTTCCTGGCATGAGTGATGGGCGACCCATCACGGTATCCCTCCACGTTGTCTGATGGCAACCCCATGTAACGTTCTTGATAGATGGTGTCATAGACGCGTTGGTTGGGTACCGGTGCGATAGACATTGCAGTGTGGTAGAGGTCAGGGTGCCTAAAAATGGCATTGAGTGACATCGACCCTCCTCCACTCCATCCCCAAATCGCCACTCTCTTTGAGTCTAAGTAGGGACGTGACTTCAGTAATGCCTGCGTTGCTGCTGCCTGATCCGCTGGGGCATGTATCCCAATCTTTCGATAGATGCATTTCCTCCAGTCTCGTCCCCTCGGGGACGGTGTTCCTCGGTTGTCAATTGATACAATGATATATCCTTGTTGAGCCAGCATTATGTGAAAGAGACTCGTTCGGCCTCCCCACATATCACGCACAACTTGCATGGCTGGCTCACCATAGACATAAAACAAGACAGGATATTTCTTTTTAGGATCAAGAGACGGTGGGTGAATGATGTAAGCATCAAGTTCGACTTTTCCTTCTTCGATGGGGATGCGAAAAAACTCTGGCTTCGGCAGGTTTCCTTTCAGTAAGCGTTCCCTGAGATCTTTGTTGTCGGCGAGAACAGCAACGGTCTCATGTTTGGGCAGACGAACAATATCAGTTGCCTCCGGCGTAGAAAAGGTAGAGTAGACATGAATGGCATACTTGCCATCACGAGAAAATCGATAGCTATGCGTACCAGGCATATTGGGCGGAGTAATGCGCTCCTGTGGAGCAATTGATTGCGCGTCATTTCCCTCGGACAATTTCAGGGTGGTTCGATAAAGATACCGACGCAAAGGATCTTCGGGTGATGCAATGTAATACGCCCACCCTCCTCCTTCATCCACCCCAGCAATTTCGGTAACATCAAATGTAGGTGGGGTGAGTGGACTACATGCGCCGTTGGTATTGACCAAAAATAGCTGTCGCCACCCATTCCTCTCACTCAGCCACAGAAACTGGTCCCCGCCCTGAAGGAATCGAATACCCGACGACTCCTCCCCATACCAAGCAGCGCTCTGCAAGTCAATCCAGGCATCGTCGCGGTCTGTCCATGCAATTCGAATCTTCCCAGTTGTATCGGCGATGACTACATGTACAGTATTCTGAAGCCGATTGAGACGTTGAAATACCAATTCGTTCTTAGAACCTGGAATCCAGTCTAAAGATGCAATGTAATGATGACGAGGGTCCCCCGGCACATGAATCCAGGTGATTGGTGTAGTCTCTCCAGAATCTTTCGATTGGTCTCTATTATTTTCAATATCATTCCCCTCACTGTCTGTTCCCCCCTCAACTGCCACCACTCCAATCCTACAGGATGGGTTTTGCTCCCCCGCCTTGGGATAGGGGATTGGAATCAATTGTGGGTACAGATGGTCCGTGTTGTTGATCAAATTAACAACACGAACCCCAGATTGATCCATCTGCCAGAAAGCAATAGACTTTGAATCGGGAGCCCAGCGAAACCCCTTGCGCAAGCGAAACTCTTCTTCATACACCCAGTCAAACGTTCCATTAATGATATCATTTGAACCATCATTCGTCAACGCCGTTATCTTGAAGGTATGCACATCCTGTACATATAAATTGTTACCCATAACATACGCCACTTTATTCCCACAAGGAGAAAAAGTAGCAAACATCAAACTGCTTGGTTTGGTATTCCATCCCCCGAGCTGTCTCAAATCCCTAGCTGTGATGTCCAACACCCAGTAATCCCCACGTGTCTTCTTCCGCCACACCTTTCTAGAGCTTGTAAATATCAATAGACGAGATTTATCAGGAGACAGTGCGTAGTCATCAACTGACAACGGGGTATCATGACCGGGAGGGATCAGCAAGTCCGATGACACATATGTGTTAGTGGTATTCGTAGCGACGTCATGCCAAACCAAGTCACGTGTAGGCGCACTACTCGACTTTTCTGCTTCTCCATTTATCTTGGATGTACGGTCACTGCCGTTGGTCGGACTTATGCCGGCAGAAACACTAATCCCAGGACGTGGCGACTTGACCAGGGCAGTGTAACAAGACCCGCTGGCCCACCATCTAGGCTGGGAGAATGATTCGGCCCTGAAATCTTTCCCAACAAAGATGGAATCGATGTTAAGGATAAGATCCGTATTTTCTGGCCCCGATGGCGATGGTTCTGAGCTCTCGGTCATCGTGGCTTGCGAGGCTGAAGAATGGGGCGATCCGGATCTTCTCTAGGAGTAGTGTTGCTATGTGGCAGGGCTTCGTCGGTGGTTCTTTCAAGACGTGGAGGGTGGCTAGTAGTGGTACAAGTGGAACGGCAGGGCGGCGGCGGGCGGCGGCGGGCGGCGGGTGATTTTGTCATCCTTTTCTTGATTTTTGATTACGATAGGCTCAAGCACATATCGTAGGTGGGCACCCCGTCGTGCTAGGGTACGACAGCACTTTTGGCGGGAAGCCAAAGTTAAGCTGTCTTAACCCCAGAGAACTCTGAGAGGCAATCATCAATCCGGTGAATCCTCAGTGGCCTTCCCGCGCAAAACTTTCTACACAGCCAAGCTAGATAAAACAGTGCAAACGAACACATCGAAATAATAGCAATAGCAATGTCAATCAGCATGATGATGATGCCGCCTGGCTTCGTCCAGCGCTAGCACCTCGCATTCACCTACACCTTCAAGATGGCAGGAAAACGAGGCCTGTCGATAATTAGCGGCTCAAACATCCGCCTGGTGCGATGTGATCCGACGTGTGCGTCACTCTGGCGCATACTACTTAGTAGACAGTGTTAATGAAAAGGAATTAACAGTCGGGTGTGTGTGCATATAAGTATTCACCTATTTTTATACTAGTACCAAAACAGCAGTATTAGAATGATACAGCATAGCAGTATCAGTATCCACATGATGTATCCCATCTGCCCTTTGCCATGGCATTATTGTTGTTCGTGTTGTGATTGCACGAGGATACCCTCGTCCCTCGATCCTTGTCCTCGTCGTCATTTGTTCTCAGTCGGCATACCGTGTGCACCGTCGTCCCTCGATCCTCCTGCCGGTACACCCTCGTCCCTCGATCCTTGTCCTCGTCGTATCCTCGTCGTCATTTGATTGTTGTGTTGTTGCCGCCAAAGGGCTGTTGCCCAGAGACGAGTTATACTCGTCGTCATTTGATTGTTGTGTTGTTCCGCTTAATGACCGCAGCAAGTAAGAATGCCCATTTCTTTGGAGGCCAAGCACCCATATTATTTGTACCAACATGGCACAACAGTACAAGTTGGTACAACGATCCGACGATGGAGGGTACGACACTGTGCATCCGTGCCTCTTCCTTGTTCTCCCAATCCGTGCATCATCCTTGTTATATCTCTCCTCTCCTCTCCTCGTCCTCGTCCTTGATGTTCTCTTCTCTCCTCTCCGTTCATCGTCCTCGTCCTCGTCATTGTCATCGTAATCGTAATCGTCATCGCCATCGTCCTCGTCCTCGTCATCGACCTATATCTCTCCTTTCCTCGTCCTCGTCCTGGTCCTTGTTCTCTCCCCTCGGCCTCGTCATTTTCATCATCATCGTCCTCGTCCTTGTTCTCTTCTCTCTCATTGTTCTGTCCTCGTCGAGCCGAGTTCTCGTTATTGACGCCTCGTACCAGCCTTTGCATTGGCCCCATCCTCGCCCGTCGCTGTGCCGCCGAGCAGGATTTGTTTTATTTGATTG
>JALLAU010000489.1:0-14864 GCA_036939495.1 Thalassiosira hispida | reverse complement strand
TTTTCGACCACGCGCCAAACCAACCTCTCCATTTTACGTAGCGGGTGGTCCAGCTGGGGAAAAAAACACCCCTCGTATCCGTGAGGCCGGGGGGTATGTGTCAGGGGGTAAGGTCGAGGGTAATTTGGCAGTGAGTCGTGGATTGGGGGATTATCGTTTTAAGGATGCGCCCAGAGCTTGCGACGTCGATGGATCTCGGGCGGCGCCTATTGTAATATTATACTACCCAAATAGTGCTGTAACCCTAACATGAAATGCAGTTGTACTGTTAAAACCCTACTAATTCAATGTGATTACTCTATTTGAATGGTCAATGGATATATCATGACATCGCCTTTATTATCAATTTTACAACCTTTCCAACTTTTTTGCTGTGAGGAGAATGGCTAGGAATATGCACGGCTGTGCTAGTCCAAACAGCCCACCGCCCAAAGAGCCAATGTAATGGCCGAGTCAAAAGAGGATATCAGAATAAGAGTATCAGTGGAAGAGTATGATCTTCTACTACGACATAATAATGAGACCACTCCTGAGAAGGCAATCCAAAGCTTGTCACGTACGCTCAAAAAGGCAGAAGCACCGGTGACAATATCAATAGTAGTATAGCCGACAGTGGTAGTCCCAAAGATGCCACCACCACTACTACCGCTGCTTTGGTCCTCCATCCCTCTCTTTCCGTTATCATTTCTAACATGCCTTGTCGGCGACTACTCTCCCAATGACAGCAGCAGCAGCGGTAGTAATAGGATAGTAGTAGTGACTTGACCACTCAACGAATCGTCTACTCGTGGCGATAGGTACTGTTCAAAGCATCATCTAATCGCAGTCAACAGTAGGACAAACATTGAAGTACGAACTCTCCATCGCACTTTGAATGACAGAAGTTTGTGACTTGACCAGAGAGGAGGATGATAGTATCGTCGTAGTCAGCATCGTATTCTACACTCAAAGAAGGAGTCCACTAAGGTCGACAATTTGCTCTCATTGCGCTAGTCTCCTTGAGAGCAGATTATTTAGGCGATGAAAGGGAGCTAGGTAAAGCAAGCACTCGCTTGGTGGGCGCTTTTCAGAGAGTAGAGCTAGGTTCGTATCGTATCTTGAAGCTAGAACTGTCGCAAGATGTGGAGAAGTTCTTTTTTATCGTTGTTGTTGTTGTTAGTGGTGGTGTTGATGGTGTCGTTGATGTTGTTGCTGCCATGGCTGTTGCTGCTGCTGCTGCTTCTGTTGATGCTTCTGTTGTTGGTGATGCTGCTGATGCCACTGCCGCCGCCGCCGTTACCTTCGCCGGCGGTAGTGGTGCTGGTGTTGGTGTTGCGGGCAGCAGTGTTGCTGGCGTTGTTGGTGTTACGGGCGGTAGTGTTGCTATTGTTGTTGCCTGTATTGCTGGTGTTACTGCCACGGCTACTCGAAAAGCCGCTGGCTCCTGAGGCGGCTGGTGCTGCAAGTGGTGGCACCCAGACCGCTGATGTTGAGGTCGACAATGCACCGCCGCATCCACCGTCGCGCCTCATACTCCCAGCTAGATCCCGATAGGGTATTGCTCTCATTGCACTACCTATTCTCCTTGAGAGCAGATTATTTAGGCGATGAAAGGGAGCATAAAGCAAGCACTGCGCTTTTCAGAGAGGAGCTGGTATCGTATGTTGTAGTAGAACTGCTAGCAATTGGAGAAGTTCTTTTTTCATGGAGGTAAGTCTGATTTCTCAAGAAGTGTCTATTTTAGTGCATTTGTAAGAAGGGGCTCGCCAATTTCATGAGGAGTCCCGCGACAAGTTTCGCGACACATTTTTTTGTGTCGCGACACATTTGTTGTGTCGCGACAAATGTGTCGCGACACAAAAAATGTGTCGTTGGGGGGCTGGGGGGCAACATCCGCCCCCCGTGCCCCCATTCGCGGATCTTCCCGTGCCTCAAGATGGGAGAGAAGATACGTGCTTCTTTAGCGATGTTGCATTTCTTTAATGACGTTCGATGGTGTTCCTTAGCGATATGGCGATGGATATGGCGATATACTTACCTTTTATCGGATACTAAAACATATGAAAATGGCAACGTGGGAACTTCATATCATACTAATTCGGTTGGTTCCCCCTCTATCACCAAGTTCCAACCCCGACAAACCCACAATTCAACCTCTTGTCAAACTAACGGTGCGTGTAAGTCCTGGCGACGATGATCATGGTGTTTACCATGTTCATCCCTCCCGAATAAGGGAGGATGGCAACAATTCTCGTGCATATTGAGAAAGCATCGCTTCGTTTGACGACCCATATTTGATGTTACGGTAAGTCCTAGTTTTGCTTGTCAATCGTCTGTTGATTTTGCTTTGACATAGGTGCGACCATCTCATTGCTCCCTCTCTCTATCACCGCATTCCATTTCAGGGCTGGCGCTGGTCAATGCCTACGAGCAGCGACATTTCGTGTTGTTTTCCAAATCTCACATATTCTCAACACACTGTTCCTTTGATCTTGCAGAATAATACCTCAAAATGGCCATCATCAAATCCGGAAAAGTCGTCATCATCCTCGCTGGCCGTCACGCCGGCAAGAAGGCCGTCGTCATCAAGAACATGGAAGACGGCAACTCTGACGACAAGCGTTTCTCCCACTGCCTCGTCGCTGGAATCGCCCGTGCCCCCCGTAAGGTCACCCGCGGCATGTCCAAGAAGAAGGTCGAGAAGCGCAGCCGTACCATGAAGCCCTTTGTCAAGTACATTAATGTCCGTCACGTCTTCCCTACCCGTTACCAGGTGGATATGGATTTGAAGAAGGCTGTGGATGAGGCTGACCTTGTCGGGGATAAGAAGGTGGAGGTTAAGAAGAACTTGAAGAAGATTTTCGAGGATCGGTATTTGAACCAGAAGCAGATTACCAGCGAGAAGAAGGCTGCTGGGTCTAGTTACTTCTTCCAGAAGCTTAGGTTCTAAGTTCTTTATGGAAATAAAATGAAATTAAGACACCTCAAAACTTAACATAACTCACACACTGAACAGACGAGGCATTTCTGAGTTTTGTATCTGCTGCGTAACCTTAAGTTTTGGTTCATCTTTGTAGATGACAGTATGTCATTTCAGGAAGTCAATTGCTCAAGCCAGACTCATTGATCAGCATGACTCTAATCATCACAATTGATCATCATCCTTAAATCTTTCACACTTATTGATTGATTTTGTCTCTGCGGATTTTTAAATTGTCCTTCTTTTCTTCTCCATGAGGAACTTGATAAATGACTCTAGAGGGACGCCCCCCTGCGAGACCTATAATGATCAGGAAAGATTCACTCCCTGGTTCACTCTCTTTCATGTTCTGTTGTCAAACTTGGCAGAAACTCGGGAATAACAGCCAAGATAATATGATGCAAAATGTGTTGAGAGGTTTTATTTAGTGTTCTTTGATTGTTGGACTACACTGCACTGTATCAGTCCACAATTTAGAAACCAACCAGGGAACCAATTTTCGATATAGGGAGGATACGCCGCTTCTTGAGAAGCTCCCTTGTGATTTCCAAAGTCTAGGGCTTCTGCCAGGTACTTCTTTTGCGCATGATAAATGACTCTAGACTCTAGGGACACCTCCCGTATGTTGAGCGTTGAGCCGAGGTTTTAGTTTTCTTTGATTGTTGGCACTACACTGTATCAGTCCACAATTTAGAAACCAACCAGGGAACCATTGTAAAGAAGGGACTATTGAGATATGTCCAGAGTTTGCCCTGATAACTCACGGTCCAGAGTCCAGAGGCTTGGCTGGGTGTGGCTTTGCTGTCATAAACAGCCAAGCCCCTAAGGGCTAAGGGCTCTCTTGAATGGATTCGTGGGTTTGTGGGAACAATGTGGTAGAGGAAGAATTACAGTGGAACGAATATGATGACCCAGACTTAATAACCTTTGGAATGAACAAGATGTTTTGGGTGTTTCCCCCGGCGTCTCGCTCAAAATCGGCAGAATAAAACACAGCGCCAAGGGCTAGGATTAATCGGTCACGTCCAATCTCATCTAGGGTAACAACTTGACCGGCAACACGGTATTATGTATTATGAAAATAATCAAAATAATCAAAAAGTCATATTAATTTATTGATTGAGAGATGAAAGTTGTGGTTGTGATGTTTTTATTCTCCCCTAATTTTCCCCTCTCAAGAGTGTGAGACACTTCACTCAAACATATCAGCTTCACTGAAAATATTTGATTGGAAATTTTGCTGCAAGTTGTGAAAAGAAGTGATCATATACCCAGGGTTAGCTAGATTGAATCACGATCAAATTCCGATATGGTAAGTAAATCACTTACGATGTTTGGTAGCACTGTTGCTATGTTTTCACTTGTTACCCCAAACCATTCCGCCAAAGCATTCCACACTCCTTCCCATGGCTAAAAACATACAAAGAAGCAGAGATTGTATGAGAAATATCCAATATTACATACAAGGTATTCTCACATCATGTGCATGCTTACCGTGGTAGGTACTAGACGGCCCCGACCAATGTTGAGACTTCCAGTTTCAGTCAAGTCATCGGGATATTGACCATGAATAATGCCACCCTTGACATTACCGCCGAGGAAAAAGTGATTGCCACCCTAGAAAACGAGAGCAAGAAAGGATCAGTTTACTGAACAGCAATGAGAAGTGCAACCAGAAATAATGCAGTGTCGTACCCAAGCGTGGTCTGTGCCAAGGCCGTTTGATGTCAACGTTCGGCCAAATTCTGATGCAGACACAATCTACAAAAAATGATAAAAAGGGGGTAAAGTAGGTTGTGAGAAAAAACTGCACATAGGAAAAATGAGCTTTGATCGGGATAATAACTCACTGTCACATTATTCCAAATGCCTTGGTCGTCCATCGCTGTCTTGAAACAACCAATGGCATCATCAATTTCTGTCAGAAGCCCAGTGAGTGTGTCTCCATTGTCACTGTGTGTGTCAAATCCGCCTATACTTGTATAGAAGACGTCACGTGAAGCTTCAAGACCATCACGGTTCTTTGTTAGACGTGCGACTTGGTGAAACTGATCCGCTATGCTAGTTTCCAGACCATCAAAGCAATCATTGTTTGCCAGAGTGGTGGTTCCGACAACACCCTCCAATTTACGCATTCTGTAGATAGCATTTGTCATTGACGCAGAAAAAGTCTCGCCATGGATACTCGTCACAACGTGTTGAGAAAGTTGTTCAATGTTGTCTTCATATGGCCACACAAGAGAGTTAAAGCTTGCAACTCCGCCTCCAGATAGGACATCCGAGGGCCTTGAGACTCCAGGTGCCCCCTCTAAAATCTTGGGGGTTCCACTGATACTGTAACCAGCAAATATTTCTTCGCCTTCTTGTGCATTGAGTGCATCGCCGATACGACCCAGGACTCCGCCAGCTGAACCATCCTGCGCGAATACAGCTTGGGTGACCTGTGTTTGGGTGTTACCATATTAATGAAAAATAATGTGAAGGTGAGCATTGACGACACAATAACTTTGATGTACCCAACTTCAGAGGACGTTCAAGTACTGACCTGTGTTTGGGTGTTGTGTGCAAATAGAGCCTGCGGAACAGGCTTTGACCCGGCTTCAAACTCTGTCTTGTCCAGAGGCTCAACGAGCGGTCCAATGTTACTTATCCAAGCCGCATCGCCTGTGCCATATAGGGCATGGATATTTGCAAGAGAAGGGTGAAGGTCAAAATTGTTACAAGGCTGATTACTCGTGCTGGCATCGATTGTTCTTGATGATGTGATGGCAACGTCGCCTCGAACGTTGACGTAATCACTGTAAAGAGAACAGCTTGGATTGGGGATGAGCATGGAATAACTATCAGCAGCTCCTGCCATGAACAAGTAGAGAATCGCCCTGCATGTGTGGCAAAATAATCATGTTTGACGGTAAGAATACAAATATAACATCACAATCAGCTGTCATGGTCACAGAGCAATTCAACTTACTTATATCCCTCAACAGGAGGAGGATTTGGAGGTGTGGTGATATCGGGTACGGGTCGTATTTCAGTTACAGAGTAGCTACTGTCAACCAAATTATTGGTAATATGGTACTCGGGTATGGCTGAATAGTGCTGAAGGACAACTTTGAGCGCAGCATTATCTGGGTTACTTCCTGCAGCGGTGGCGGCATTGGTATACACTTGCTCAAGAACAGTTCTACTAGCTGGGTAAAGCCTTCCACCTGTGAGTAAAAGGTCAATATCGTCAATCACCGCTGATACAGATGCTCCTAAAACATTTGTTTGACCGCCCCATGAGGGAGGCTTCCACCTTAACTGAAGAGGCACGCCCGGGTCTTCAAATTGTTCAAGGTCAGGGAGCCACGAATCACCCTCGCAGTTAAATACCCCTCCATCAGGATAATCTATGGAGATGGAAAGTCAAATGTTGGAATGTGAGCTGACGCATCTCAGTAGAAGAGATAGATCAATATGAGCTTACCAGGCAGCCAATACCTCGACCTCCACTCCCCAAACCCTTGCCACCACCAACAGTCAGTGAGGCCAAATAAGGGCAAGCTAAAAAGACCATTTATGAATCCAAGAAGTTTTGGGGCATCAAACAGCTGCGTCTCAGGTGCCACAAGGCCCTTGTTAAGGACGGGCCCTACAGGTTGGTATTCTGGCAAAAAGAAGGAAAAGACGGACGGAGCTCGAAATGCTTCCTGTCCAATGCCACGCTCCATCAGATAGACCATATCTATCTCTCGATTTGCACCAGAAGAAGTCGAGAGTTCCATACTACGATACATATTCAATATCTTGAGCAACGGTTCACGCGCACGGCCATGATTGGCGTCGTCGTCGAGTGTTGTAGAGCGAGCCTCGCTGTCCAACATGATGGCAGCAACTGCTGCCTCCAGGTCACCGTAACCTCCTGAGCCAAAGTCGATTCCATCACTCGAATAAGATCCTGTTCTAAATGCATCTGCCACGACTTCAACAAAGCGGGGTGATGGGTTGGAAGTAATGAGATGTCGAATGAGATTTTTTGCAATGAACGGAGCTGTGTTTGGATGCCTGACGTAGTGTTGGAGAATATCATCCGTTTCATATAGACCATCTCGTTGTGTTGGGTCAATTGGTGAGTTATACATGGGTGGGTTGCGGAAAGTGTACCCGCCCCCAATATCCACGCTCGACTTTGAATTTGAGAGGAATGACGTCAGTCCTGTGACAGGGTCCGTAACTTCAAAAATGGTCTCATCATCAAAAGCATTAGCGTAATCAGCATCACTAAAAACAAAGATCCGGGAGTGGATATTGTACTCGCTCTCGGAACATATAGGTGCTGCACAGAGACTGTAGTGGCCAGCACCAAACAGGCTTGGATCAGTTGCTCCAAAGTGAAGCTGTGATGAGAGCTCACTGGCTGTCGGTACTTGTGAGCCATCAAATACTTGAGGAGTCGTTTGAACACTCGTGGTGCAGATACAGGTATTTCCATGCACTTGACAACCTGTAATACCTTCACAATTCGAACTTGCTTTCGGGTAATCGCCAGAACTATCCCAAAACACACCAAAATACGTGCCTGTGTTGAGCATTCAAATGGCTTTGTTAATATCTCTCCAAAATAACACAGTCTTAACTGCAATACGATATGGATTTATTCGTTTTGCTCACCTGTATCAATTCCAACCCTTTCCTTGACAGTGTTGGAATTGATGGAATGGATAATAGCAACCTTCCCATCCTGATTGATTTGAACGCTCATTGAACAAGTGTCGGAAGTCCACGAAAAGCGCATTCCAGCAGATGACTGTACATCTTGCCAATACCCAGTGTCTGTGCCGAAGAAGGCGAATCATTTGATGCTGTTGGAAGCGATAAATAATAGTCAA
This sequence comes from Thalassiosira hispida, assembly GCA_036939495.1. Taxonomy (NCBI): domain Eukaryota; phylum Bacillariophyta; class Thalassiosirophyceae; order Thalassiosirales; family Thalassiosiraceae; genus Thalassiosira; species Thalassiosira hispida. The sequence goes on along the minus strand of JALLAU010000489.1, from coordinate 7,034 downwards.
AGGATTTGTCAACAGACTGACTTACCTGTCCCGCAGTCCCAATTGACAGGGACCGTTTCCCAACTACATGTTGAGTAGCCAACTCCGTAGGAAGCACAACGATCCACTGCAGTGTTATACGTTGTCCTTTCTCCCTTAAAGACACATATTATGTTGATAGGTGAACCATTGGAATCACAGCACTAAGAAACAAATTGCAAATTCAATTCAAGTTAGAAACATTTATTGAGTTGATGAAAAGGTAGGTACCCATGAAAAGGGGAGACGACGTACAGTTGTTCCTGCCACTGGGTAACGCGAATCTGCACACATGGCTTTGTTGCCATATCCATCTAATGATCCAACCTCCTTCACACTGTTCATACTTCCAGTTTCTGGAAAAGCAACCTGGACGCATGGTGCACGTTTGTACTCGTACCATACAGGGGCTACAATAACGCATTGGTATTGTGAGAATCTGACTTGGGCGATCAGCAAAGAATAATAACATAACAGCAACGAGAAAAGCTTACTTTGTGTAGGCGACAGGTCTATGCGGACTGTCCTTGGCTCGTCGATGCTACACTCGCACGGGTTTGTGGGAGCAGCAACCCAGTCCCAGATCGCTCGCCCAGGACTGCACGTCCCGTAACAATCAATATCAACATCGAGGACGACAGTGCTTTGAAAATCACATTTACTCCCATCGAAACTGCAAAGCTTGTTGTAGAGTTCAGACTGGCCACTGGAATCCAGAACTAATCGAGGAGTCCAAGTTTCGGGGTCGGCCCACCAGCTGTTGAGAATAAAGTGATTTGTCAGTCTGTTCAAAATCAATCAAGGATAGATGATGCATTCTGTGCTTGCCTATTTTCGACTTACTCTGGATCCTGTTTCCCCATTAAACTTTGTGAGTTCTCTCTGAACTCCCAAATGGCACCTTTTCGTAGCCATGGTTTGTCCGGCATGGCATCACACCTTGGGATTTTGTCTCCTATGTATCCTCGTTTACCATCCACAAGAAGGGTCTGTTTCGGAAAGAAGTCTCTTCCCTCCTGAGTGTGTGTGTGGGGTTGGGTAGTTGTTAGTTAGGCAATGTTGGATGGAGGCAACAGAAGGAAAAAAACTCACGGATGAGGGGAGGGTCATTGGGTCAACACGATTTGTCATCCAGCCTTGGTTCCACTCCGCCTCTATGTTGTCTCGTTCATCATTTTGCAGTACAAAGTTCGTCCACCCACGACTAAAGTTCATGATATCGTCGTTCGAGTATGTGGGGATCGCCTTCCCAGTAATTTGGTCTTTTTTCTTAGTTCCATCCGGGTTAAGCATCCAAAGGCCAATAGAAAACAATTGCATGATCTCCCTTGCAAAATTTTCGTCAGGGTAAAAGAAAGCTCCATTCCGTTCAACGTTATATGCTAGGGACTTTGAACCTGATGATGTATATTAGATACAGGATGAATATTCAATGGATCAAAATCCCACAAATGCCATCTCTTGGACAAAAAACAGCTTACCTTCGTAGGTCAGCATACGTCCCATTAATGGTGACAATGCGATCTCCTTTAGAACTGTGAAGAACGAAGAACCAAATGCATGTCGAACAAAGATATCATAGTAAACAGCCCATGCCTCTACGATGTCATCCAGGGAAATGTCATTCTCGGTTACAACAAAAATAGATGAGAGGGCCCACGCCACTCGGTGACGGAGTTGGTCAGGTGCAGTCAAAGCGACAGTGTTCCAAACCATCTTATTGGAAAGGATAGGATGTGAGTGATGAGTAAAATATGTAATGAATGAAATAATTATCAGAAAACGCATACCTTGTTGCTGTGCCAACGCTCATGATCTTGGTCTAGTGTGTCAGGTGTTTCCTCCCCGGCGTCTCCATCTTTCTGAAGCAAATACTGGTGGCCACGGGACGGTTGATTTCCAACTTCACCAGGTGAACCACACACTTCTATAACTTCTCCACTGCCAGCAACAACTGTGCCCCCAAGACCAAGTGTGATGACTTTTTCAGACTTGGCTGTATCTGGAAGAGAATTGAATGAAATCCTGAGGAACAGAATGAGGAAGAAAGCATTAGTTAACGCCATGTTTGTATTCTTTCACAAGAATGAAAAATGATCTACTTACCTATCTCCCCACGAGCCTACGAGATCCCTGTCAAGTCTCCATCTAGAGAATGAAATCAAAAGGAAGATTGCCTAATCAGTATGTGAGTACCGTTTACATTCATTCAAAAGTTACTGGTTGCTTACCGGTTGTCATGAAAGTTCCTCCAGTGGAAGCTTGGAAAGCTCAGCGTCACAGAATCCTCACCAGGACCCGTGTTTTCGTGCTCCGCTACGTGGGCGATAGGATTGGGTTTTGATTGCCTAAACCTTTTTGGATTGCCCGGATGGTTGACAACCCAGTCATTAAAGGTGTAGACAGACCATTCTCGTTCGTAGGTATGGGTCCAACAAGAGGGACTGCCAGAGCCCGGGATAGTCACGGTGAAGGAAGCTCCAAGTGCATCATTGGTTGCATCAGTGCAGTTCAAAGATGTATCTACTAGGTCTATCACCAGTTTCTTGTCTTGTTCACTGACCGTCGATGGTGAAAGAAATGTATTGATTGCAGCTACAATCGTGGGGAAGTCGCCACTGCTATCATCGATACCACAGCCACTGGAATCTCCCTCTGCATCTTTTCTCACAAACCGATTGCTGTTGGTATTACACGGCGAGGCTGTGTCAATGAGGGGAAGGTTCTGGATACGGTAAACATATTTTCCATCAATTTGATAGAATTTGCGTAGATTTGCAGCGTTCAGCTCAAAATCACCAGAAAATACAGGAGCGGTACAATCTGACCGAACCACGCATGTTTCCTCATTGACGAAGGTTTTGGGGACCTGTGGACATCTTTGATTGAGCAACCGTTTCTTCACCGTGCTAGCACCATCAGTATTATCATACAACTCCACTCGACGGTCCTCGATATAATATATGCCTGACGCCTGGTTCTTGACAAAGTTGGGCCATGTGATCTTGAAGTTATCGCATGTGCTTGGTGAGATGATATCTTGCAGTATCTTGGCATCGAATACATTTGGGTCAGACAGGCTCACAAGATTGACAGTAGGCACGCTTGCTGGGTCTGGGTTGCTGAATTCAACACCTGGCATGTCAACTGTTGATATATTGGGGTTCAAAATAGATTAATATACGTGTCACGACAAGAACACAGAAGAAAAACATGTTACGTACTAGCAATCGCACTCATGCTGCACTGATTTGCGACAGCGGCAACAAGCAACATTCCCTTCTCTCCCGATGGAGCTTCAACAAAACTGGACATAATTTGCGTATATCCGAAATCAACATCGTTGCGACAAATTACATAAGAAGAGGGCAGACTATACTGCGCAGAAGGTTGAGTGGCCACTTCTGTTCGGATTATGCCATCGATCTTGAGGTACCAAGATCCAGTTCCAGTAGACTCCTCCACGATGGTCTTTCCGATATCACGCCACCTGTTGAAAGCATATCTATTCCAGCGGCTTCCTGGTTCACATGCAAGGCGTGTTCCATAATGATACATATCATTTCTGACCGAACCATTTGCACGTTCGCGGTAGTGGGCGCGTAGAAGAGAAGCTGGCTTGTTAATCTCGTCTTGAACCCAAGATGCAGCAGAGCCACTAGTCATGGCTTCGCTGAGAGATGTTTGGGTGGGACCATATGTTCCTTGAAGGAGCAGCCGTGCAAAATCTTGAGCAGTTGTTTTTGCTGGAGGAGTATATTCCTGGATGATGTAGTGCATGGCAGCACCAGAGTGGGGTGGGATCTCGACTAAGCAACCTGCACTGCAATCAACGGACATCAACAAGGGGTGCAGAGTTTCCCAAGGATTGCCGTCATAGCTACGTGACTGTAATAAGAGGCATTTTTTGAGACAGAAAGTACTGTGAGAAACTTTGTTATTTTGAATATGACTTGAGATATTCAAAACAATGACCTACCACAGGGACTTCATCATCGTTATCTGCAGATACCTGAGACATGGTGATCAGCTTGTTTGCCTCACTGGGAGGCAATGTCACAGTCATCGTGTCACTTGCATGAGGAACAATCGGCACACCAACCACTCCGTTGATGACAGATCCATTTGGCGAGTTCGTTGGAGCATTTGTGGGGCTCTTAGATGGGGCCTTGATTGACATAAAAGACAAGGAAGAATATCAGTGAAAAATTGGGTCGAGAAATGTACACAAAAATCTAGTTTTGATGTTTGCTTTGCTCACATCAGTGGGATTTGTAGAAGGGGGAGAAGTTGGCATGGTCGAAGGACTATCCGTTGGATTGGCAGTCGATGGAGATACGGACGGAGCCTTTGAGGGATTGTTGGTTGGTTTAATGGTTGGTGTCTGTACAATAGTGGTCGTTTGAAAAGATAAGAAAATGGAAGAGTTGAGTGTTCAACATTTTGTCAAGAGTTAAGAACTCACCTTTGTAGGGGCATCCGTAGGCGATTTCGTGGGTGATAGAGACGGAGCGTTGGAGGGTCCGGGAGTCGGTTTCTTGGTTGGTGTGTTGCTCGGCTGTAAAAAAACAAAGAATAATTGACCAAGGAGTGGGTTGTGAATAAAAATAAGGCGAGTACAATTTTGCGAAGTGAAGATTGCAAATAAAGAAAAGATAGCCAGAATAAAACATACCGCAGAGGTAGGCTCATCCGTAGGCGATTTCGTGGGTGAAACCGACGGGGATTTCGAGGGCCCGGAAGTCGGAATTTTTGTTGGAATGTTGGTCGGCTATTGGTGTAAAAAATAGATACATTTGAAAAGGATCAAGGATACAACATTAATAACAAAACTTGGATTTCCGAAAGCTGAACACTACATCAGCAAAAGCTTACATTGGAAGTAGGGACATTCGTAGGCAATTTCGTGGGCGATACAGACGGAGCGTTGGAGGGTTTGAGCGTCGGTGCCTTGGTTGGTGCATTGCTCGGCTGTGTACGAATACATCATGATATTGTCAATTAGTTGTGAGTAAAAATAAGGTATGTACAATTTTGCGAAATGAAGATTCGCCACAAAAGATTAAACATACCTCGGGAGTAGGCGCATCCGAAGGCGATTTCGTAGGCGAGACCGATGGATCGTTGGTGGGTTCGGGAGTTGGAGTTTTGGTGGGATCTAGTCCTAGACTGTGTAGACGATATTACAGAAAAAACATGAATGTTATGTATACTTATGGTGTTAGTGGTGAATAAAGTAGAAAAGTTTAAAGGAACATGAGAGATTTTGCTTACCATGCGCAAGGAGAAGGAGCTCCAGTGGGCTGAGTATCAATATGGCAAAGCGAATAATATGATAAGTGAGCAATGAACAAAAGAAACATATAAAGAGGTACACAAGCCATGAAAAAAATAAAAACACTCACCTGATCCGTGACAGGCGACTCCGAAGGTTTCCTCGTCGGCCCATCCGTAGGCGAACTCGTCACAGCCCCCGTAGGCGCATCGGTAGGTTGGCTCGTGCTCGACTGGCAGACATTGTTCTGGTTCTGCCAAATGCATCCAGAAATATTATGACAGGTATTGCGCTTTGTGGCACTAGAGCAAGATTGGAGGGCGCGATGATTAATGTTGATGCCGCCGTCAGACGACATATTGCGGGCCGGCGTAGACAGCAGATTGCGCCTAGCGGCACAAGCGCATACGCTAGTGCTCGTGCATGACATTCCGGGATTGTCAGAGCAGTATCCGGCGCCTGGGGTCGTTGGTGATGACGTTGGGATGAGCGTGGGGGGTGCCGTCGGATTGGGCGTGGGTTCGTCCGTTGGCTGAGTTGTATATCAAAAGCGAGGACAGGTTAGAGATAGACGCAATGTATTCATAACTGCAAAACAAGGGCTGACAATAACAATATGAATATGACAATCAAAGCACTACTCACCGGCACTGCGACAGGCGGATCCGTGGGCTGTGGCGTCGGGGCAGCGACCGCGACGCAGGGGCCGCTTCCGGTCCAAGAGCATTGAGGACTGGGACATTTCTGTTTCTTGTTGAAGGTAGAGCAATCGGTATCTTGGAGGATGCGATGATGGTTGACATCGTCCACGCCTCCGCCTCCTGCACCGATGGATGGAGCGGCATCGACTTGGGCATCGATGAGAGGGGTGGCAGTGTTGCTGCCCAGGAGGGCAAGGAGTTGAAGGAGGACGGCGTAGCGTCCCAACTTCGAGATGATCATGATGGCCTTTGGGTGTGGAATACCTTTTCTTTGTTACTTAATTGATGTTGATTGATCCGATGATATGAATTCTTTGATACACGATGGCAAAGTTGTTCATGCTCGGAACTAACAGCTTGGACGAGCTTGGACGAGCTTGAACATGTGGACTGAAATCTTCTCTCTTCTCTGCCTGGCTGGCTTGATATTGAACGTTGATTGAAACGGGAAGAAGGAGTTGATGAACAGGCTGCTGTGATTGATAAGGACTAAGCAAATGTTCAATAAAAAACAATTATAATACCCCTTGTATTGTTTATCGGTAGTTTTTTGACTAATCAATGTATTTTCCCCCCAGGCCAGTGTAGTGACATGTTTTATCAATTTGTGTATATTATTTGCACATTACTGATTCTGGTTCACAGTCATTATCCAACTGTCATAGTCGTTATCAATTTCAACTTGTGTCTTGCAGTTCTCATAATTAATCATTTTCATATAACTCAAAATGAAAAATATGTATATATTTATCGATATCTATCTACATGTCCAGTTAGATTAGAGATCGATGTTTGTACGTACATACTGTCAACCTAGAGAGTACTCATTCATTGTCACATAACAACAATCTATTGATATATACATAAATTGATACCCCAATTTTCAATCATGTAAAGTGAAAAGAAGATACCGTAAACTTTTTGTAGATCTACAGAAAGACAAGTCATAAGAGTTGGGGGCAAGATGGGGGGTGATAGGCTTGAGCATAGGGAGCGCCCAACGACCATTTGGGGGGCGATGCATCCCTAAATGCGCCCCA
>JALLAU010000488.1:0-14906 GCA_036939495.1 Thalassiosira hispida | reverse complement strand
AGGATACGTCCTAGAACAAAAATACTAAAACTAACTAACTAACTAACTAACCTACTCGAGTGCGTAGGGCGTAGGTAGGTAGATACGTAGGACGTAGGTAGGTACGTTAGAGGTGACACTTCTTGTTCTTGACACCCGATCCCACGACAGCACCGTTATTATTAAGCATGCTATGCTACTCCTCTCTCTCGACTTCTCGACTCCATCTCTGTACTCTTCTGCGTTCATGCCAAACCAAGCAAACCTATTGAATTAATCAGCAACAATGCCCCCCTATTCCAAGTCTCAATCCTCTCAATCCACCTGCAGCAGAATCGGGCAGCAATGTCCAACAATGTTAGGACAGGAAATCCATCCTCCAGACTCGATCCAATCATTGCAATCTCCAACCGAAGCTAATTCACCGCTTGCTCCATCTCAGCCACAACCACACAGGGTGACTACTACAACTACAACCATGATGTCCCATTCAGCCGACTACCAGAATGTTAGACCCGCCGACAGCGACGATGCTCCAACACCCTTCATCGCTATTAGGAACAGCGATTCGAGTAACGACAACAATCATAACAGCGCGCAAAAGATTCAGCATCCATTGATGAATTGTAATCATCGTGATGAGCCTCATCCAAACTACAAAACACCGTACCAGCATAATTGTAGGCAAGAATATAAGCAGAGCCCATATCAAGATAGCTTCAACAATTTGTTACAGAAGCAGCAAATGATGCACCATCCGCAGAACAATACTGAACAGGATAGCTTTCCTGCACTTCCATACCATTCCCACCAGGAATTATCACTTGCCGAGCGATCGATTAAGAAGCTCGTCAGGAATTCACAGTTTTTTCCTCCCCGGGCGGGAGAGGAAAAATGGTTCAGTCGCTCTACTGTTGGGGATGGAGAAATGACTGCATCGCAACCATTATCAGAATGCAAGAGTGAAGAAGGCGCGTCGTCAACAGTGACTACCCATGTAACTACGCTATACGAACACGAGATTCGTGTAGAGAAATTGCTCGGTCGAGGAGGTTTTTGTGAAGTTCGTCTTGCACACTTGGAGGATGATGGCAGTCCAAATAACAACAACAGTGCCACCAAGGAGGATGGCGACGAACACGAGGAACAGCCACCATCCGCACAACACCAGCAGACATATGCAATCAAATATCTCTCACCCACCATAAGCAAACGAAAGAGCAAAAAGGCATTCTCTCGGGGAGCAGCCGACTTGGCCATCGAGGCCCGCTTCCTATCGTTATTGAGTCATGACAACATCATACGGATGCACCATGTGAGTGCTGGTAGTTTTCGCGAGAACTACAATTGTTTGGATACAAGAGAGGACAGCGAACAACGATGCTCTTTCCATTCAAGAAGTCAGGGTTGTAGCAGCAGTGATTGTATGGACCACAGTAGTCAAGGGTTTACCTTCAACATTCATCTTCGTCACTTTGGCTACTTCCTAGTTTTGGACTATTTACATGAAACACTCGACCATCGTATCAAACACACATATATCCCCGAGGTGGAATTGGTAACTGGAGAGAACCCGGCGAGGCATCATGAGAATCATCGCTGTATCACTTCTTGTGCTAGTAATAACAGTACTGGCTGTATTCAGCAGCAGCGTAGTCATTGGTTGAGTAATCTACCTCAATGGATGCATCATCAACATGTAGCTGCCTTTGATTCCAAGGGCAATAACGTTGATCCGCTGTATCCCCAACCAGGGCAAAATTTACTTGCCAAGAGATTAATCGTCCTCAGAAGCATTGCCGCAGCCGTTAAATATTTGCACGAGAATCATATTATATTTCGTGATCTCAAGCCTGACAATATTGGCTTCGCTGAGCCTGACAATATTGGCTTCGCTCGTGAAGAGATTCCCAAGTTATTTGACTTTGGGTTAGTGAAAGAATTGAAGTCATCTATTAGGGTAACTTCCTTGTCTTGTCATAATTATCATGATGATGATGTTTACAAACTGACTGGACGCACTGGGTAAGTCTGCCTAAGAGAATTGGCACTGTGAATGCAAGACACATCTCAGCTAAATCTTTGAATTCGTTTCCTCATATATTGACGCCTACAGATCCAGAAGATACATGAGTCCTGAAGTTGCCTTCTCTCAACCATATAACCACAAGGTAGATATCTATTCGTTCGGAGTATTGCTGTATGAAATGTCAACACTGTTGCAACCATTTGATGGGTACACCATCCATAGACACGAGGTGGAGGTATTAAAAAAAGGATGTCGACCTTGCCTAGTGGGATATAACCACTGGCCAAAAGACTTGGCATGTCTAATTGAAGATTGTTGGCATGGTGATATGAAGCTTCGACCTAATATTGATGAGGTAATAACAAGGCTGGATGACTGTATATATGAATTGGCCATGCCAGTGGTGAAGGAAGAGCAGCCTGCTCCAAGAATGTCAGCAAGATCCATCCTATCAGGCATTTCACAGCTGCAGCTGTCCACGAGAGATATGATGGCTCCACCTGCTAGATCAAACTCAATGGATAATGACCAATGCAAGGGCAAGAGCAAGTTCAGAACAATCCTCGGTGTGATGCCAACAGCTCTTCCCTCGGTTTTGCGCAAGGGCACGGCTCCTCAAGCGTAGAACTATGCTATTAATAATATCGTATAGAGTTTTGTACAAATGTAAAGTACTGTCGATGTCGAAGTTAACACTTGTTCCTCTTTAAGCTTTTATTTTTGTCTTCGGTATCATTGTCCATCTTCATACTTACCATTGTTTCATCCAGTTTTCATTTCCGCTTAGAGTGGGCCTTACCCTTCTTCTTATTACCCTTACCCTTCTTCTTCTTCGACTTATCCATACCCTCCAACGCCTTTGATGTCGCGGCATCATTACCTTCCGTGGCCATGAGTGCTTCAAAATTTGGTTCTTCGTTTCCATCGCCATTATTAGAAGATCCCACAGCAGCAACTGCTCCTCCATTGATACGACCAGCAAATCGCCTCTGTATAGCATCCTCACCTTCCATATCCCAAATAGCCAAATCGTTACCGCTCCCTCCACATGCCAATAGCCACGGCAGGGATGGATAGCAGGATACAGAGTATAATTTGCCTACATTCATATCCTTGGACCCACATGGTTGTGGAGCTGGAGAGTGAGTAGTGTCCCAGAGTGCTACAGTTTTGTCGATGGAGCATGTGACTAGCATTCCTGGCACTTGACTGTCAAGATATTCAGGCAGTACACATGAAATGATAATTTTCATGAGCGAAGACAAGCCACAAGCCAATGAAATAATAAAAACTGATCTGGAGGAAGAAATCAACTCACGCATTGTAACACATATCACTAACCCCACCATACTCATGCGCCACAAACGTCCACACCGGCTCTCCGTTTCCAAATTTCCTCACATCCCAACATTGCACCACACCATCTTCACTAGCCGCTGTTAAATATTGAGCATTGTGTGGATCCCATGCGAGTGCTTCAATGTCTGCCAATAGCTTAGCCGTTTTCACACTATCATTGCTATTGTTTGAGGAGACGGCGGCGGCAGTACGAGCATCGACCAAGCATACCTTGCGATCGTACCCCCCTGTAGCGAGTAGTGTGCCCTCGGATGGATGCCATGCCAACGATTGGACCTTGTCAGTATGATGTGTCAGTGTGGCAGATGGACGAATGTAATCGCCCTTGGTTTGTGTGACATCCCATAGTTTGACCGTACCATCGGCAGAACCGGAGGCGAGTACCTGCTGATGGACAGTGTTCCAGCTTAGTCCCATGATGGCATCTGTATGACTTCCCTCGCGCAATCCTCCTCCACCCCCCTTGGCAGCCTTTTTATTCTTCTTCTTATTCTTCTTCGACTTTCCGCTACTAATAGTTTCACTGGATGGCATACTAGCCTGCTGCATCCTCATCCAATCCTCCTCTGCACCACTTGTATCCATCCCCCCCAAAACAACCGTAGGCTCTAAAGCATTCATCACGTCCAAGTTCCATATCTCAATGGCTGGTTCAAAGGAACCTACCGCTACATAATTCCCTGTCTGAATACCTCCATTTGTAGTTTCATTACCGATGGATGATTGGTACGAGGGTGCCACACTCCCCAACGCCAAACAAAGCGGGAATGATGGCAGCGGTATATCATGATGAATATACAAATTACTGCTCTCCGTATCAAATATATTAATCTCCAGGCTTGCATAATCTTCCTCCGTCTTGGCCACCACCACCAATGCATCACCATCCTGTAACTTGATATCATTCAAATCATCCTCATCGTCCACATCCTCCTCATCTTCATCGAGTAGTTCCTCGTTGTTCAATGTCATATTTTGTAAATCTTCCATGGTATACTTTTTACCAAGGTTGCCACCTTCGATTCCGAGGGATTGGAGTCCTTCTACGTCGAGTGGCATGTATTCACGTGTGTCGGGTACATCCCCCAAATCATCGTCGTCGTCACTGTCAGTTTCACCGTCATCAGAGTCATGAGCATTCTTGGTTTTGAATTGGAAGGGCGTGGCTGCTCCCATCATTTCGGCATCCTTTCATGATATTTTGGGTTTTGGTTGGGGGTATCACACAACAGGAATGCCGAGAATGAATGGGAGATGGAGAGTACCCATAAGAAATCGTTGGAGATGCAAATATTGTTGTTTGGGTACAAATATTGCAATCATAGGATGCCATTGAATAATGATTTCGGTATGGAAGGGTGCATGACGCAAAGAAAAAGATGCCATGGTTAGCTTACAAAGTTTCATGGAAAAAATACATCAGCTTGATGAAAAGCAGTCACTCTCTCACGAGAATGACAATCACATCACACACATCATATCCTTCAAAAATATCACAGAACTAAAGATTTGTAGGAACACAACATACCTTGCCAACCAACAATCCACCAACATTCTTGTCCTGATCTTCGTCGTCATCAGAGTAGTCATCCATTCGTAAATCAGCAGGCAAACTGCTAGGATCGACCTTGGGCAATTCCACAGGCTTCTTAACATATCCTTCCTCTTCATCATCATCATCGCCCTCCATATCTTCCCACTCTTCAGCATTCTTCTTCACATCATCATCATCACCATTGGTGGCGGCATCATCACCATTGCCTTCAGCTTCCTTGGCAAGTTCTCCCGCTCCCGCCTGCACCTGCGCTAAAAATTCTTGTTCGGCACGTGAATATTCATACTTGCTCGGAGTTGGGTTGGCTCGACCCGCGGGGATCCATTCTATTGCTGCTATCATTGAATTATTTTGCCTTACTGATTGTCTACTCGTTGGCTTTGATATATTTATTAGGGCGGCGTATTGGTTATTGTTTTTGTTCCGTGGGAAATTTGGATGGCGGAGGAGCAAAGAAGTGTTTGTACATACATTTGTGCTAGAGGCATTGGTACACGTTTTGGCGCCAAGGAGAAAGATCTTGATGTTGGACACTACGATACTTTACGATACCTTTGCCTTTCCCTTGCCTTGACCTTGACACTTTATTTGCTTTCCTACAGATAGTTCGAAGTGTTACGCTGCTTTCGGTTTTGTAATGTTAAGGGATCATTATGTCCCCCCGCAGCGGAGGCGCCAAGAAACCAGAAGATGACGACGATGCCAATGGCGCATTAGCCAATGCAGATCGCAGTCATCTCAAACCAAAATTTGAACCAGGCGATGAAGTCTACGCAGCATGGGAACCTCCCGATGATGGTATAGGTATAGCAAGAAACAAAAAGAATAGTGATACTACCTGGAAATCTGGCGCCATCTTATCTCATAGAGAAATTCCAAACAATTATATTAATCCCTATGGTCCCAAGCGTTTGTATCATATAGTATACGAAGATGGTGATGAAAAATATGATGTGGAAGATTGCTATGTGTACCCCAAAAGTGACTATCTACTATTCTCCAGAGGTACAGTTTGGAATGGTGTGAAAAATGAAACAGATGGCAGTAGTCATGATAAATGGGCCAAGTTTATCGGGTGGTATGTTGCCAACATTGAGGGACGAGAGGTGACATATTCACGTCTTACGGGTGAGTGACCTCACGTGTTCTTTATCGATCTCTCGACATGTAAATGTGTGCTTGAATACTTCAACGACGTCAATGCTAACGCCCAAAGTATTTGGTGAAATCTATCTTGCGATTGAAACGTTGTTTGCAGATGCCATGCATGCATATGACAGGAGTCTTATACAACGAGGGGAGGTAAATGAATCGGATTTGAACCTACCCGAGAAGTGGTTACCTTTACTCAATTCCAACTTAGTATCTGGCGAGGATGAAGAGGTTGAATCCAGTAGTGAGGGAGAGCGCGGAGAGTATGTTGACGATATAGATCAGCAAAAACGGCCCTTTTCACTTCTGTCGGGTGAGTGCTGTTGTCTTTGCTCTTCTCGACATGCAAACATGCCATCACTAACAACGAAGGTGTTTGACAATAATGGTTGGATTTTGTTACAGATGACATGGAAGCACATGGCAAGAGTGCTGTGCAAGGTAAAAGGGATATTTTGGTACAGAGTGAAGAACATGCCAGTGATAAGTTCAATGTCACGGTTCAATTTCCAGATGGAGAATGCGGAGATATCGAAACGGCCAAATCTGAAACAATCCATAGCTTCAAAATGTCCATCGAAGAAATCTACGGCCGTTCTTATGTCACCAACAAACTCATGTTTGAGGAGGTGGAGCTAGAGAACAAAAAGCTCATCTCAGAATATAATATTGGGAATGACTCAATCGTGGTCACACAGATGCAGATCTATGTTTATTTTCTCTTCAAAAAGGGATTCTTCCTTGACGTAAGTGATGTCTCAACATATTGTTATTGCTTTTCAATACGCTTCATCAATTTTACTGAAAGTCACAAATGATAATACATTTCAGGTTGACCCAGATACTACAGGTGAGATGGTGAAGATCATGATATGGAGCAAGGAGCCAGACTTGTCGGTAACTCAACAGAGAATATCCTTGAATGGGAATAACCTAGAGGATGAAATGACTATCTCACAATCTAGCGTATCAGATGGTGATAATTTATTCGTGCACGTTGTACAAGAAGATGGTGATGTACCACCTAAAGCTGGGTGCATTCAGATCTATGTCAAGTGCAGCGATGCAATACGAACTCTGGATGTGAAGTCCACTGATAAAATATCAGATTTGAAGAATATGCTTTGGACGAAGGAAGGAGTACGCCCCGAAAACCAGCGACTCAGCTTTGGTGGAGAAGATCTAAAGAATGATTCGTATTCGCTGTGGGAATGCAGTATTAATAGTGAATCTCTTTTGTATTTGGTTGGCCAAAAGGAGCCCCAAAGTGAAAATGCACAAGCAAATGTGGGAAATGAAATTCATCTACAGGAGCACAAGCAGGGTGACCAAGCGACTATTGAGACAAAGGACCAAGAGAAAGTCGACCACGAGAGCAGGCAGACAAATAATGTCGGAGAAAAGATTACTGTCTTCTTCGTAAACCAAAATGACCCTGATGGAATACCATTTGAGATGAGCAAAAGCACCACACCTCTTCATGAAGTATTCAGTGAATACTCCCAGAAAGTACAGGTACCTCTCGAGAGCCTTGAATTTACATACGGTGAATATGAAGCATTGCCCGCCCAATGTGACTTCACAGCTGAGCAACTCGGGATATCACCTGGTGATATGGTCATGGTAAAACACACAACACCATCATCGTTTATACAAGAAATGCTAGAAGAACGATTAAGGACGGCACACCCAGTGTTGGATCTGACTGGCTTCAGCACAGGTGAAGATGCCATTGTTATCACCTTAAAAGGCATTGGCAATGACACACCCGTCAAGGTTGATAGGAATGGTACAACACTTCAGCTTGTGTTCAGCTCATTTGCAGATACAAAATCTCTTGATCCTGCATCACTTGTCTATGTTTATGGAGCAAGACGACTCTCTCATGAAGCTGATGAGACTGCAGCTCAAAACAATATTGGTGATGAGAGTACAATCCATGCAATTGTTAAGAAGAATTCCAATGAAACAAATGTGGTTCCCCAGGGAGGGAAAGTCATATTGTATGTACTTGAAATGGGTAAACCAGAAAGTGAAAAACAATTCTTTAATGTTGATGTCAACAAGGGTATTGCACGCATACTAGAAAGATTTGCCGAGAGGACAAACATTGAATTGGCTAAACTTCGTTTTCTTTATCAAGGGATGGTAATTTATGCAGATCCGAAAAACGATAAAACGCCAGCACAGCTTGGTATTAGCGAGGGAAATAATACTATTCACGCTCTCGTCAAGAAGGAGCATACGGCGTCCATGCCTCTCACTCCCAATGCAATTAAGACTTTGTCAAAGCTCCAGCCAAACCAGATATTTGAGCCTGTGGTGCAAGTGTTAGAGTTGGACACGATAAAAAGGAAGGTAAGAATCCCTTTGCAGTTTTCTTCTCAGTACCATGAACTATGTTAGTTGAAGCTTATCCTGCACTCTCTCCCTTGTCAGCTGACCATTTCAGATAGTGCTGAGTTCATTTCTCTCCCATTTCATCCTCGGTTAAAAAGCCAAATAGAGAATGGTATCATTAGAAAATTCGCCATTATCTATGCTAATGATATTTTCTTCGAGAACCATAAAGTATTCCTCAAAGATGCAGGTGAGGCAGCGCCAAATCCGGGAAGAATAATTGGATCTCCAACAAAGTGGCCCACATTGAAGCCAGAGAGGACATCGACTTCAAACGAAAATACTCATGACTCATCTGATGAAGATTGTTCTAAGGAAAATGAGATTGATCACACAGCAGCCAGTAAGAGATTTGGTGACGACTGGACCATCTCGCAGCACCTTTTCAAAATGCCAAGGGGCAAAGGCAGCCAGGTACATAGAAAATGGCTGACCAGGGGCAGTGTCAATGACGATGGTACACTTCGGCGCAACACTTTTGGTAGTAAAAGGTTTTACTGTCCACAGGTCGGAGACTCAGTTGTGTACATCCCCAAAGCACACGACTCTGCACTTAAGAAATTTCCTGTTGCTAACTACTCACAGCCATGGGAGCCATGGTCAACTGAGTCTGCATGGCCTGCTGTACGATGTACGGTTGCTCATGTACGATACCGTTTCCCCTACAAAAAGTTCTATAATACACAAGGTCAAAGTGGAAATTTTCTGGAAGTATCTGCAATTGTGAGCCTTGAAATAACTGGTGTGCCATCAGAGTCAACAGGACGAAGCTATCCATGGCCGTCCCCATCATTTATACATCCTATCCATTCAGAGAAGAACAAGTTCGAGGTCACACTGTTTCAATGTGGCGAAGAAAATTTTATAATCCCTGAATATCTTTATTCATGGAGAATCAATGAGTTGGAACGAGCAGTTGAATCAAATGATATGATTGCTGATGGCATTTCTGCAACTGTATATTGGCCACCAAATCAAAATGATGACAATAAAACTCCCAACGAAGATGCAGCAGCTGAAGAATACAAAGGTGATCTGGCATATATCAATCGGAAAGACCATGATCAACTTCATTTGGCAGATAGTGGGTATCATTCTGTTGTAATGGAGTATGATGGTATATTGGCAGTTTGCTGTGCATGGAATGTTACTGTGAGAAAACCGTCAGTTCCCTTGCCTTCTTTTCCATCAATGCCAAACAAAGCGAAAAGAAATGTTGAGATTGCATTCAAGAAAGTTGTAGGATTGGATCCCAAGATCAAAAAGTTTTTTCTTGACCCGGTCAATACAAGCAAATACACTGATTATCTTGATAGGATTGAGGTGCCTATGCATTTATCTCTCATTCAAATGAGGTTGCAAAATAACTATTACACAAACAAGTACAGTGTTGGTGAGTTGTCAATCATTACTATTTCAGCCATCGCAGCGTATATTAACTTAATTTTTATTGATGTCTATAGTTGCTGACATGGAGTTAGTAAAAGACAACTGCTACAAATATAATGAAGATGACTCTGAAATGTGTAAAATGGCTTCTCTTATGTACGGCAGGTTCAGATCTCTGCTGGACTTGATGGTTGAAGAAGGACATATTATAGGTACGATGAAGTAACGCTCAAATGGCTGAGAAAAAGTAGGGTAGCAATGGTGAAGCAATTATTTTTGAAATAGCAAAGAAAATTTGCTGAGCAATTTTGAAGACCTCTCACAAAAGAAATGTAGTTGAGATTGAATCTTCTGATAGAACAAACCATTTGTAGTGATCGTGTTGCATTCAGAACAGCAAGAGAGAGCAAGTAACATATTGATAAATTTATGATGGATTCTCATTTTCATTTGCCTGTTTTCTGCATCCAGGATCCCCTTCTTGGTCTGAAGCTCCTGCTCCGCCACAGGAGGATGTTGTGGAGGAGGACGACGACGAGGATGATGTGATGGAAGAGTATGAACAAGAAGACTCTTCCGTGGAAAATGGGTCTGTTGGGGATATGGCTGCGGTCAAGTCTGCCAAAAGCAAGGTCGGTAATGCTACCAATACGCCCAATATTGTAGAGAAGATTGCCAAGAAGAGTGCCAAGCAGATGAAGAAAGAGAGAAAGAATTCGATCAAGGTTGCTCATGATGACAAGCTGCATCAATACATGGGTTCATCTCTACCCGAGCAATATCGTGGAGTCGAACTTTGTTTCAAAGGTTTGAAACATAACTCCACCAAAATGGTCAAAAGCGGTGGGATGTCTGGTTGGGGAAACAAAAAGCTCAACTTATCATCAGCGACGGGTGTCCCATTGATGGCCACTGAGGTGGTGTACTCATTTGATGGTGCAAGTCGACTCAACTACGATATCCTTTTCCACTCCGATCCCCGTCATTCATTTCAAGTCGTCCGATTCGATCTCCCCACCAATCTGGCAAAGTAATTAAACTTCGTGCTTTGAAAGTAACCCCCCCACATGGATTTACTTCAATGAGCCGAGCATCTCGAAGAATATCACCAAGACACTGTTGTCCAATCGAAACTCATCTGTATTCAACTTTCCAAATCCTTCGACGGTGAACGCTGCGTGGGCGAATGAGTTCTCTGAGCGAGCATTGAATTCTCCAATCTGGTTTACAAATGCGAGAAAGAAGAAAGAAGAACATCTTCGACGCCGCTGTTGATGAAATCATCAAGAAGCTTGATGATTAGGCGAGTAGCATTTTTTGTTTGTTATAAAGAAAGAGGTTATAGTTCATGAAGGGGTTATCTATGCCCTTGTTCCTGTGACTTGAATTTCATTGAATCTCGCCGTCCCAAAGTACATGTGTATCTCATCTTTTCAACGATGTTGGCTTCGCTAAACCAATTCATTCCAGGTCTTCAGCTATCAATCAATCGTGCAATCTTCTTCACGTAACCACTTCCTCAAAAAATCCAAGAGTAAAGCACAACAGGTATATAGTGCCATCATGGCGCACAACGTACCACTTACTCTCCCTGATTTAGAGGTGTGACAGTGTAGCTGGACCGCCCAAATAAATTCCGAATCTAAAGATAATCCGAATCTTGACGTCACCATAATTGTCTAACAAATTGATGTGAATGTCACTACGGACTCCCTATTATAAAATAACGGCAATCTGAAATGGCGGGAACGTAACTCGCCACATTGTTATTGATCCCTGGCCACATATATATCAATTCCTACGTAAAAGTAATAATCCGAATATTCGGAATTTGTTGCTGGCTATTCTGCCGTTGCCGGTGACGTAACCGGTGGACCTCGTGGTGGTGCTCGTTGTACATTATATTATGCGAATGTTCCTGGTCAGTATCTGCCCCCGGGCAAGCTCTCCACGTCACTATCAACTGAATCATTCTCCCCTTCCTCCACAGCCTCATCGTACCTTCTCGAATACAATGTTGGTATGTCGCCCATAATGGTGAATGGGGAAGCCAGGGGATTTATCACCGACCGCTCCATCCAGTCGCGACATGAGAAATGATGACGTATATCTATGTCCGCTTTTTGTCTAGCTTTGATATACAGTAAGCTAACACGCGAATATTAGGATTATCATAGCGCCTAGTAGCTCAAATTAAATATATGTTCTTGCTTATATAAAGCTTGTATTGCTGAGGAGCCACAGAAAATTAATGCCGTCGGCTCGAAGAGCAATGTTTTGCCTCATTTTTACATCAACACGATCAACCATGGCAGTCGCCGGCCCGTATGAGGTCAATACTTGCTGGAAAGAGTCGGCCAGTGGCTCTATCTAGAGCACCTGACTCGATCTACCAACAAATAAAACCGGCGTCTCAAGTCTCAATTGCATTGTGATAAGGCCGCCAAAGTGAGATTCTCTGTGTTGTGCATAATAATTTATCATAGGGCATAGAGACAATGTTATAGTACAATAAAAATAAAACTGAGCTAAATTAATGTCGTTGAATGCATAGAGAATCATTAATTAATATCGGCATAGGGTATCATTATATGCCATCATATCTTCCCATGGCCGATGGAGATGATGCGCAGGCGGCGTCTTCATCATGAGAGGTGCATTAAGTAGTCTAATAACGTAGGATAAACTAGATAAAAATATATATAAGGCTGGGCCGCCTCACACGAAATCTATGAATGTGATCTGCATCGGTAGAACCATTGTATTTGTCCAACCATTGGTTATGGGCTTGGTTGTGGATTACCAGCAAATTCCCCGAATTGCCCGCCCCGCTTATCAGGCACTTGCTCTAGAAAACATGTTCGGTGCAAATAATTCAATTCCTACTTACAATATCTCATCATGTCACTATGTCCACGGCTTTTCACGCCAAAAATATGGCAGACCGCACGATCTATAACTGGCTGCCAATAGCTTTCTCTGCATCAACAGATTGGTTGTGAATCTAATTTGCCGCTAACAAATGACAGCGTTTTATCATCATACATAAACGACTCTTCACTGCGTGGCAATACTCAACACCGCAGCTCGAGCCATCAGCATGCGACTGTACTAGTAGCTAGTAGCCGTCGTGTTTGCACCCCTGTTAAGCTCATCTACCATTTTAATCACAGTGCCACTTCAGGCCTGCTGGTGTCGACACAATCATCGACTGAAATACGTCCGACACGAGGATGATTGGGATAGGGGCGAGGTCAACGCTAGAGGGATTATAACAATGTCACGTATTTGGCGGTAGACAAAGACGAGCTAGGCGAGGGACATCATTTTTTTTATGTGATTGGTACGATGCGCGTGTGGCGAGTGGTTACGTGACTAAAGCCGTACAACACTAGACGATTGATTGGCTAATGCACTGTGCATCATTGTCGAGCTCACTCGGCTCAATGTCGTACAATACACTGGGCGTTTAATTTGGTTAGACCGCCGCGGGTGATACACTGAGTGTTGTCATTGGGCACACTTGGCGCCAACATCGTTTAGCACTGGGCGTTTTGGTTGGGGTAGATGCCGTGGGTGATGCACTGGGCGTCATTGGCGGGCACACTTGGCTCCAACGGCGTGCAACACTAGGTGTTTTTAATGGCGTAGATGTTGTGGGTGATTCACTGGGCGTCATCATCGGGCTCGCTCGGCTCCAATGCCGTACGGCACTAGGTGATTGCGCCGTGGGCAATACACTGGGTGGCATCGTCGTTCTCACTGAGCCCACTTGCAACACTGGGTGGTTGTGTGTGATATACCGGGTGTTGTTGTCAGGATTACTCGGATCTAATGCCATGCAACACAGTGTTAGATTGTCGTAATTTCATTATTTTTACTGATCATCTATTGGTCGTCGGTTTGTAACAGGCATCAAATCACTTAATGAGGCCGCCAATGAGGACACCAAAATAATAATATCGGCAAACACAACAATATTGACAAGGTGAAATTTGCATACTGAGCCGGAGTCGAACATTGTTTTGTAAGCCGAGACTGTATGAATTTACAAGGAAGATGTGGCAGCGACAGGCAACAAGCAACAAGAATTAGACCACAAGTACCAACTGGTAATGCGAGTCAGATGAGGTGATAGGCCGACAGCACAAATGCAACAGCAATGACTTCACAAAGCCAAGACCATATATCAATTGACAAGGAGGACATGACAGTGGCCGGAGAAGAGTTATGTTGGCAGCTGCAGGACGATACTGAGGAGGATTGACGCAGCAACCAACGGGAGTGTAGTCGGCCTCAACTTGTGTTACTAACAGTATATCAGGTATCAGAAAGACACTGTGTGAGAAGGAGGAAGGATTACGTCATAAGCGTAAAAATCTCTGAAACCACTGTTCCAAAGTCCGTGAACGAGTGGCTGGAACTTTTATGATTATTGTCACGTGTATGGTTCCTTTGCCTTTGGTGGGTAGCTACATTAGTTAGTATACTACAATATCTTGTCTGGTTACTCAAGGGTTGTGAACCTGAGAAAGGTCGTGGGTTCAATTCCCTCGTGATGAGAACTTTCCGTGTAGGAAACGTCTTGCCAACTTAGCAGTTGATGATGTGGGTCATAGGTAGATGTGTCCGAGTGCACAGGCTTCTGTTCAAGTGTGACAAAACAAGTGGCACCAGCATGCACGGCGCGATATCGTCCTGGGCCTTGATACCGTAGTCCCAAGCCGGTATGACCGGAGAGTAGAGGGTAGTTGAGGATCATTCAAGAAGCTTCCTACGGCTTCTCCTTAGCACTGAGAGAAAATTTTGAACTACTTGTTACTTTTTGACGCAAAAAACAACGTCTATTTTTGTTACAATAACAAAACATTACACGTGGGGCCGCTGAAAATCGCTTAGCAGTCCCGCTTTTTTTCCAAAGCCGCCGCCATTGCCAAAGCATAGTTCGCTGAAGAGTTAAATCGGAAGCAGTATTGTCTACTGCTCCGCCGGACACTAGCACCAATAAACTAATCTACACGCTTTGTGCCAAATATCTAAGAA
>JALLAU010000487.1:0-14919 GCA_036939495.1 Thalassiosira hispida | reverse complement strand
AAAGGACCATTGTAGGAAGGTACGGCGACCTTTCGGCTTCTGTGCTACAGATTGTTCTTTGCTTATGTTGGTACATCTTAGGGGATCCCTCGCTGTAATGTGTTGGGAAAATGTTCCAACAGAACACACAATCATCATGGCAATAAAATGATGGTTGTTTTTGGCAGTCATTGTGGCATGTTCCTCCACAATCCCTGCCCCACTTTCTTGTACGTGCGTGCATACGCATGTACCATTTGTTAATACTCTCACAAGTCACGAAGGACCTAGAGTACTCTTCATCCATATAGTGTTTTTTCTTTCAGTCATGGTTGAATGTTTGTGCTTGGGAGTTCCAAGTATTCACGAGCACTATTGAGATTCTGCATTTGCTCTGTAGTTTCTTGGAGTGTCAGTCCAGTTCTTGTACTTCGACCTTCGATATCAATAAATCGAGCGTGCTGGTCTGGGTGGTAGAGTCTTGATAGTTTGTGGTGTGCAGATATTGCTTCTCTGAGCGTAGCTGTAGTTCCTATGCCGAGTATCCTCAGTGAGCTATCACGCTCAGGGTCATTGCTTCGTCTCCTTCTGGCTCTGTTGTGACCTCTTCCACCTCTTCCACCTCTTCTCCGAGGGTTGCTCCGAGGAGATGGTGGCATGTTGCTCCGGGGAGATGATGGTGGTGGATCGCCATTCGAGCTTGTTGAGTTTGGGGCTCTGGCTCTCCTATTGCGTTGGGATCTACGATGTTGGTGTTGTCTGTTGCCTCTCTCAGGCATAGGTAAGTCGGGATGTTGCATACGGGCTATGAGCTGGTTCCAGTACTTCTTGTCGCGTGCGTCAAAGTACCAGTCTCTCAAAGACCCCATTTGGTCGATGTGGATTTCTGGCGTGTCCTTCACGAGTCGTTTAAGACTTTCAAACATTGATTCTTTGTTGCTCTTCAAGGGTCGACCATCACGTCGGGTGTTCGATGCGAAGGCAATAAGTAATTGACGTGGGGGTGATGCCACGTCGTCACGCATTAGTTTCCCAAGAAGTTTCATCCTTCGCATGTCGATCAATGTTTGGACTGTTGGGAAGTCGCCGAAGCGCTCGTAGAGCTGTTCGATGGTGATAGATTGATCTTTGATGTGGTACATATTGAGTCCCAGTATCTTCCTGATCTTCCGGCGGGTAAACCTCTCGAGCTTGTTCAGTAGATCTTTGCGCAGGGCCCAACTCTCGCAGCCCCACAGAAGTAGATTGATCTGAGTCGCCTTGAGGAACAGAACCTTGGAGCGAAGGGTGATTTCTGGTCTCTCGTAAAATACTTTCATTGCTCCAAAAGATTTGTTTGCTTGCGATATTCTGTGGTTGATGTCAACATCATCACGCAAGTTAAATGATGTGAAGGATCCCAAGTACTTGAAATCTGTGCAGTATGTTATACGGCCTCCAGCAACTTGTATATCATCTGTTTCGGGACTGGCGTTGTATAGCCTCACTTCAAGAGGTATACGCATTTCTCTTTGTTCCTCCGATTCATCGTCTTCGTTTGACATTAATGTATGTGCCTCATTCTCAGGGACCCCAGACTCTAATGCAAACGATTTAAAGTAACCCGGTGGCGCAAAGAAAACACACTCTGTCTTGGAGGGTTTCCATTCAAGCTCTCCTTCCCTGCTGAGCTTTTGTGTACCAATGTGTATTTCCATGCCAAAATCAGTGAATAGTTTTTGGATCAAACGCGCACCCTTGCCTAGTTGTGCTCTCGACGGGAATAGAGCCGCCTTGTCGTCAACAAACATTGTGGCAAGAACGCTGAAACTAATAAGGGTGTTTGACTTGGTACACTTCTTGATGTTGTGGCGGAAGATCTGGCCTTGGTGGAAAGTCTCATCAGACTCTCTGAAGAACTCGATTCTCTCCATATTTTCTTGCTTCCAGATATCTTCCAACATGTGCATCATTGCTGCCATCAAGAATAGAAAAAGAACAGGTGCCATGTTGTCTCCTTGTTTGACTCCAACTGTCTGTAGAGTTTCAATCTTGGTTTTACCAAGTTTGATTGATATTATCATGTCTTTGTACAGACGTTCGACGCAGTCACACAACTTCGGCGAAGCTCCATACTTCTTTAATACTTTGAGGAGTAGTTCATGGTTAGCAGTATCAAATGCCTTGACAAGATCAATGAATGCCACATGGGTGCCTAGATTGTGATTCCTTCGAATGTGGAGGGCAGTCTTCAATGTGAAGATGCCTTCTCTGCATCCCGTGCCCGGGGTGGCTCCAAATTGGTATTCGGTTCCATTTTTTTCCAAGAGCTTAAAAAGCCTCTTGTTCAATATTCGACATAGCACTTTAGATAATACATCCATCAGGTTGATACCACGATAGTTGTTTGGGTCATCCGCTGGCCTACCACTCTTGTGTATCCAAACAAGCAAGCCTCGATGCCAGCCGTCGAAATCTAGACGTCCGTTGAAGAACTCGTTAGCGAAGTAGTGCAGGTCGCGTCGATGATCTTCGTTCAATGCTTTGATCATTTCGGGAAGCACTCCATTTTCGCCGCAAGCTTTGCCATTGGCTAGTTCATCCAAACATTCGTTGAAGACAAAGAAGCTAATGTCTTCGCCCGTCTCGTGATCTGTTTCAAACTGGGGAAGTTGTTGGTCGATGAGATCAAAGTTAACAGGTCGTCCAGAGTTGTATACTTTTTCGAGGTGGGGCTCAAGAACTTCAGCATTCTCTTCGTCAGTTTGGGCAAGGCTGCCATCTGCTTTTCGGAGCGCCATGTTGCTTGATTTTTTAGAATGAGCAAAGTACGCTCCTTTAGCAATAGTGCCAGCTGAATTCCAAGCTGTCCAAGGGTCGTTGTTCATCTTGCTCACATTCTCGGCGTGGTGTTCAAACCACTCTCCAATTGCTATGTTGGATCGATCGTCAATCTCCTTTTGTTTCTCCTTCAGGATCTGCTTTCTAAGCGTTAGTTCCTCGGGTGATAGATGCAACTGCTTTGTTTCGTGCAATAAGATGTTTCTCTCGTCCACTAGAGGCATTAGGTTCTCTCTATCGTACTCAAACCAAGGTTTGTCGGGCTTCGTAGGAGCCGAACACGTATCAATCGTGGCTTGTCTGAGTATCTCCATGTAGACCTCATAGCACGAGGTATCGCATGTGCTTTCGTTCTTGAGTTCAGTGAATCGATTATTGAGTGCTTCACGGTTTTTACCAAGTATGCTACGTCTGTCGATTGGGCCATTGGAGATTGTATCGGTCCTAAAGCTGCTCGTATATAGAGTAAGTTTGCAACGTATTGCTGAATGATCGCTTCGTATTCCATCGTTGACTACTCGGCAATCTTCAACTTTTTGTGTTAAGTTTCTCGATGCGGCTATCATGTCAAGCATGCTCTTCGTTTTTTCCGCATTGAAAGACTCATGAGTAACATAAGTTTGACTTGAGAAAAACGTATTCATGATGCAGAGCTGGTTTGCTTGGTATGTTTCGAGCAAGTCTCTACCTTTCTCGTTTCTCTTGTCTAAGCCAAATGGGCCTAACACATCATCCAACTCTTCGCAGTCTCTTCTACCTACAGATGCATTCATATCTCCTCCCATTATGATTCCATCATTGTTTGGTAGAGTGTCGATTAATTCGTCTAGAAGAGAGTTGAATTCTGCGTAGGAAGTATCCCATGGGTGATAAACTGTTGCGAGCACGACCTTGGTCCATTTGTTCTCAATCATGTTGCCACTATTATTGAGTAACGGGAACTTAAGTAATAGTCCCATGAAACGCCCTTCGAACTCTCCTCGAGGAGTTTGCACAGGTGGTAATCCACCGGCAGTTTTCCAAGCTTTGCTATATCGGGGGGACAAGACGATTGCAACTCCTGTTCTGCTCTTCTTCTCATTATCATTGTGATGGAATACTGTGTATCCATCGTTTCTCTCGCGAATCCAGTCATTTTCATCCCAAGTCTCTTGTAGAAGATAAGCATCGATAGAATCTTTCTCCATCTTTTTCACAATGAAATCGATCTTGGCGTATGATCGTTTCCCTGGAATCGGATCTCCATTCATGTCCTTGGAGCTCTCGAATATTCCATGGACGTTTTGTGAATAGATTGTAGATGTTTTATTGTCACAGTCTCTGTTGCCATTTTGATTACTGCTCTGTTTCTTTTTCCGTCTAGTATTTGACTTCGACTTCGACTTCAACTTCAATGCACTTTGATTGATCATATTCAACTATTCTTCCTCTCAAAATTGGTATGTGGATGTAAAAGCTATTCTGAAAGAACTCGCGTAACAGTATGCTGCTCTTTCTTTGTAGAATTTTATCCAGCGGTCCCTCAATTGAGCGCAGATCCCGACGATCCTATTGATTTTGCTATTCGACTCCCTACCGTTCCTCTTCACGTAGTTTCAAGCAAAAAGGAAAGAAAAAACTGTCCCTGCGCGTGTCGCGCGATGGACGATTCTTGGATCTTGATCTCGATCCGCCTTGGTCGTATTTCGATGGTTCTTCCCGCGACCACTTCGGTTTCTCTTCTTTTTTCGACTTTAGCCCTCGTCGGGGCTCCGGTTTTGTTGTTGGCGGGTGCTTTGTTTTACTTAATTCGGCTGGATATAGCCTGAGAACAAAGAAATTATTTTTTGATTTTAATTTACTTCACGTTAGTTAGTTTAACTAACCTACTTGCCCACCTTAATACCTATCAATTGGTCTTCTGGTTGGTCAGCTCCGTTTCATCCTTTCCTGATGTCGGAGCATTCGTGCATGTGAGACCGAACCCCTATCCATATCCATAGCACCCCCCTGCAACCAACCCATTAGTAGGTACATAAATTCGAAGACGATGACCCAACCCCAACAAAGGTCGAGCTATCAGCAGCATCATGCTTTGTTCGTTGTTGCATTGTCACTGCTATCATTGACATCCAGCGAACAAGTCATTGCAAGCAGTGCAGATTATACTAGCAACAATGATCATCATGCGTCCTCATTTTTATCCAACGGGAGCAATACTAGTAATATGAACTCTGACCCTGTCACTGTCAATGATCGGGAGCACCGAAAGCATCAACGGCAACGGCGACGACGAACATCATCTACACAAAACATATTTTTACCGCAACAACAAGAAGCTTCTCAAGCAGTTTCGTCCGAGAGTTATGGGGATGTTCGGAATAAATATAGAATCGATGAGAACTTGAGAGATGACGAGATTGCTGCTGCAAATAATAACAATATTGGGAATGTTCATGTTGGAAATAAGGATGAGCATTCTAACAGTAATGCCATGATGCCTGATTTGAGAATTATTAATGGAGTGTCGGTGAGTCCGTTACATATGATCTAATATCACATTGCAAAAATGCGTTGCAAGAGGAGCACGTCAACTTATTATACATGTGGTAACATCCATCTTGGTGGTTACATAGGCACCAGAAACGCGCTATCCATACGCAGCCTCCCTCCAATACAACCGTCAACACTTCTGCGGAGGCTCCCTCGTCAGTCCCAACATTGTCATCACCGCCGCACACTGCGCGAGCACCCCTGCCAAAATCACACTGGGACGATATGACCTCGATTCGCCCACCGATTATGACTATCAAGTGTTGGATGTGAAGGAGACGATTATCCATCCTGATTATGATAAGACTGTAGTGGAGAATGATTTGGCATTGCTTGTTTTGGATGGGGATAGTGTTCATCCGTATATTCGGATTAATGATAATGATAGCGTGCCGTTGGATGGGGAAGAATTGGTTGTCATGGGTGAGAGTGTTTGTGTGTTTATCGAGTTTTGCATGGTATTTGCAAATGCTCATTCTCTTTTTCATATTCTTTTCTCAAACTATGTATTGTCCATGCTGATCTGATCCAGGATGGGGGGATGTAGACTCTTCCGACTATGGGCAGAAGACTTCGGATGAACTACGAGAAACAACTGTCGGGTATGTGACAAATGATAAATGCGAGGAGAGTGAGGGGTATGTGCAGACGAATGATGGAGTGTTGTTCGGAACTTACGAGGGGAGCATCCGAGAGTCCATGCTGTGCGCTCATGATAGGATAGGAACGACATCTGATGCTTGCCAGGGAGATTCAGGTAAGATTGTTTCTTCTCTTGAAGAGGTTATAATCTAATATTTGGAGAGGAGAGCATTGTTTATCTCACCTGCTAGTTATATAATCCGTATCAGGTGGTGCACTAGTGAGGACAGGATCAGTTAGCAACGACGACGTCTTGGTTGGATTGGTATCATGGGGCTTCGGCTGTGCTGATCCTAATTTTCCAGGAGTTTACTCTAGGTATGTTTGACTTAATTCTTTTCCAGAACACTGTACCACGCACCACAACCACTTCTGCATTCTGACCCAAGTTATCACTTGTCTAGGCTCAGCCATTATTTCGAAGATTTTCTCAAGCCTACGATTTGTGAACACAGCCGGTCTCCACCCGCATACTTAAACTGCAATCCTAACACGGTGTCTATTGCAACGCCAGCCCCTGTTTCGACTCCAGATGGAATGCTTACAATTTTCGTTGATACCGATCCATTTAGTCCCGAAGACCTAGGGTGGGAATTGACAACCGTCCCAGGTGGGGATATTATTGCAAGCCGTCCAATTGGCTACTACGCAAGCAAATACCGAACAACCTTGTCAGAAGAAGTGGTTGTTACACCAGAGAATTTCTATCGTCTTACATTATATGATAGAGATCAAGATGGGTTCCGGGGGGAGGTGACATTGGTTAAAGGACGAAAATATGTCAAGTCTGATGCTTTAGTGTATGAACCTGGCTTTAGTGAAGTCTCTGGCAGCTCAGTGGTTCATGGATTCTATGGTGAGATTCGTGCTACTATTTTATGCATCTTGTGCAACAATCTTTTAGCTATATACCCAATTTCTAACTAAACATGATGGTGTCGATGCATTCTCCAAGTTGGGGATGCCCCTCCTCGCGTGCTGACTTTGGACTTGACCTTTGACCAAAACCCGCAGCAGCTCGCATGGTCTGTCACAAATGTAGAGGATGATTTGCCACTTAGCTTCAAATGGTTTGACTGGTATGGCACAAATTTCATTACAGCAAAAGAGACTCTTCCTATTTATGGAAATGAGAGAGGTCAACAACAATACATATTTACAGTGCTGGATCTTCAAGGGAACGGTATGTGCTGCACCCAAGGCATGGGCTCTTTCTCTTTGTATCTAGGGGACTCCGACAGTGGAAGCCTCATCGCAACTGGCGGACAATTCACTACCGACAAGTCTTTTATTTTTGAAATCAACTCTGCTGGCTTGGTATCTTCTCCTGCGTCGTCAGACGGTAACTCTAAGCCTGGACCTACGAAACAACCCACATCTCCACCGGGGGGATATTACATAGCACCAGCCACAGGTATATGCCAAGTAAATGACCAATCCAGACCAGAATGGGTACTGCAAGTTTTCGCCGACTTTGATGAGTGCTGCCAATCTAGCTGGAACAAGAAACAATGCCTTGCAGCCAATCCAGTGCAATCTTTTGATCAACCACCAGCTAACAACCCAACACCAGCTGACGATCCACCACCTGCCGACCCAACCACTTCGTCTTCCATTGGCATGTATCCTCCTCTTGACGATGAGGAAGGGCCCCTCGCATTCACCCCAGTCACTGGATCATTTACCTGCAGAGCCGCTGGGATGACTTGCACAATAAGATGTACACAATGCGGATCCATTCAACGTGTAGCGTCCAAGATGGCAATGGAATTCCCAAGCAAATCGACTATAAAATATACTGCTGAGCGTGGCACTGATGATTACCCTGAGGAACCATCGCGTTTGATTCTAGTCGAGTCTGACACGGCAGCCGGGAATGTTATTTCGTGTGACGAAGGTTGCATTTGCAATTCTGTCAACGACAGCGTTCTAGGTTGTGGTCTGATCGCCAAGCCGACCGAAGTTCAATACAAGCCAATTGCTCCATCCCCAACGCAGCAGCCAGATACTCTTAATTCCAGTGCACACACGGGCGGATCTTTATTTTTGATACCGTCCATGCTGCTAGTTTGGGCAATGCTGAGATAGCGGCATCTCAGGTTGGCGGAACACACCTCTCTTCTACATTTATTGCCGAGCTTAAAAGACAAGCGAGAAGGAGGAACTGTAGTTATAAAAGAGCAATCATAATAGTAGGTACAATAGATTTCTAGCAACGGCTGGGAGTAATAAACACAATATTGCTGGCTTTGTTAGTCTTGTCCACTCATTGTATGTGCAGTACACTCATTCTTGAGCAGATACTTGAAAGTTCTTAAGTACGTCATAAGTAATTTTCCTAGATGTTCTTCTTTATCAACACCATCTCCATAAGGTGGCTGCATTCATACCCACAAGGCCAACATGGCCATGAGGCAGTATCCAGCCAAAAAGAAAAAGAGAACAGGAAGTACGGATAGACGTTCCTTCTTGATTGTCGTCTAGTGCTAATTGTTGGAAAGACACAGCTGAATCTGATGAGCGTTCGTCCTAGGGCAGGGCGTTCGTATCCGGGCACTAGATTCGACCGATCGAAAATTCAAGTACTTCCTATTGTTGTTACGAACATACCAGCCATGTAGCAAGCTGAAGCACTTGCTATGGCTATCATACGTCGTGCCTGTATCAATCAAGTGAGTCATGAGGCCATGATACTTGTTCTTATCTTTCTCAATAGATCTCACTTCATTCACTTTTTCTTCTTCGTCATACCGCATAGCCCGGTCGCCATCTCGACCATGCTCTCAATGTGAGACAGGAAAGTGCAGGTTCCTACCCTCCTAACAATGAGATCAGTCCTGTGCGACCGGCGATCCTTTATATCAACAAGGGCGTAGACAGAAATCGTGCTCGTCATGACGCGTACATGATTAAAACACAAAGAGTTTGAGAAGATCAAGAGAACGGCAGCAAACGCAACAGCATCTGCAGCAGCAGCAGCAGCAGCAGCAGCAGCAGCAAATGCAATAGCAGCAAATGCAATAGCAGCATCAAAAGCAGCTGAAGACTATGACTCTGACGAGGAAGAAGATGAATACCACCAAGATGATATACTATCACTTTCTGATGGGTCGTCACCAAATCATGTTGACACGACTGGGTTCCACTCAGTGACCAAGTTTTTCCTCCAGCATTTCGACCCTGAGACGAATTTACCATTGGTAACAACAAAAAGTGCCTTATACAAGCTTATGTGCACGTTTTCACCAGACATAGTAACCACAGAAACCGGTGGTTTCTATCGAAGTTCAATCTATCCAACAACGACCATGAACACCCGTGACAAGATGATAGCAATCACTTGAGAGGGTCAAAGGAGAAATCTTGTTAGCTTGTGGATTGCAACGCAACTCATTATTGCCTGGGGTAAGTACATATTTTAGTCCATTATTCACTTGTTACATTGATCTCACTTCCAACATGTCTTATTTTAGTCTGGAGTGGTGTTGTGTGAACCATCTTCTGATGGTACAGTCCTAGCAGGCTGCAATAGCAAAAAGGATGTACATCCTGTGGTGTTGTGTGAACTATCTTCTGGTTCTGACGCGGAAGCGCGTCTTCCCAAGAAAGTCAAGTCATCCTCCTTGCCTTGGAAGCCAACTAATAAGTTTTCGGCCGGTTATACGGATGATGACCTCCAGAAGGTGAAGAGAATCTTTGATATGATCAAATTATCTGAGCTCGGACCTGATCATCATGCTACGGGGATCACAGGAGTAAAAAACCACAGTTTGCTATTGCTTGATCTACAGGAGTCCAACATTATCAATGCCTTTTTGGGTGATTTGATGCCGGAAGCTATCAGTATGACTCTAGAACCCAGTTTTGATGTAAATAAGATCTCTTCAGCCCAAATCAAAGTTCTGGAGGATGGTTCCAAGCATCACTTTAAGGATACTTTTAGTGACATGGGTGCGATTTATTTGAAAATAATTGTCATGACTGTTGGAAAATGGAAGGAAATATGCAACCGATTTCTTGAGGAAGGATTATCAAGTGCCCCAGAAAGGGTATTCATGAAGAATCTCTTGGCGAATCTGAAGGGATTGGGTAACAACACAGAGTATTCTATACCCTATGTCGGGGAGACTTCATTACAGTCGTTCTTGGACCGTGTCGAACAACTTTACCCGAAAATAATGTATCAATTCGGAGAAGTAAAACATATCAAGATCGGATATGTCACTCCGGTGGACACCACCCAATCTTTGAATCTTGAGGCGTTTTATGCATGTCTACTGCAGCAATCAACCTCATTGAACCGCAAGGAAAAATGTCTTTGCCCGATGAGAGATGGCAGTGCATTCAACTCTATCATTTGTGGAAAGCGCATTTGGTATAGTTCAAGTGGATATGCTCTGAATGAGTTCTTCAAGATTAACTACAACACATTTGGAGCAACATCTGTAATAACATTTTGTCAGCCAGACTATGGTCTCAAACATTTCGTCAGTGAGCATAGTGAGTCTATCCTCGAGTACCACAAAATTGAGGACGAGAAGCATGATATAACAATCGCTGAGGCATGCAAATACTGTGGACATATTGCTGGCACTCAAAATGTCGAGCTAGGGAGGAGTGTATTCTCTGAAGAATATATCGAAAAACGACACACGAGTAACTGTGAGAGTGTACATGAAATGTTGCTATTATTGAAAGCTAAGTATGAGTACGACGATAACTTCAATAATGCCCTCATGAAAGATCTCGAGATGGGGCCGACTGATCCAAACATGGCCGTGGAAGCAACATCAGCGGTTGTCGGCACACCGAGTGTACCACCTCAAGAACGGACTCCAAAGTAAGCGGGATCACAGTTTGGTGTGAATCCTTTGATCGTCCATTGAGTGGTTTGATTGGCAATCGAATGGTATTTCTTCTTGGGCTTGGCACTCATTCTTCGGAGTGTTTCTCTCACACCACCAAATACCTTGAGGGCCCAGGCCACTTGGAGGAGACGAGGATCGTAGATCCTGAATGTTCCCTTTCGATTAACCTACTTCACGATGTCCTTATTGAGTGTAGGATTGGATCTTTCCGAATTTCCCAGGACAATAAAGTCAGGGACAAGACGGTTTTGATTGTTGAGCAAAGGAAGAAGCGCCTCGGCCTTGGTTCTGCCACGCGCTTCTGCTCGTGCAAGCGCCAAATTTCGAAAGTCATCATAGCCACCATGCGCTACTACTTGTTCGAGTTCCAATCTTCAAATAGTGACATTGTTGATGAGAGCAGGGACATTGGGTGATTCATTTTCCTTCGACATGGCTGAAATGAAGAATCGTTGAGAAAAGCAATGACGGCAAAGATAATATTCGAAAATTGCAAGCGAATCAACAAAACAGACATGGAATAGACCAAAAGGCCATTGAATTGCACTTGCATTGCTCATAACCACCTTGAATGGTGAAGACGAGTTCGAGTGAGGAGGGAAGAGACTGAGCAAAATTATGAGCTTGAATTGTGGTGATGGAATGAGGTAGCATCAATTTCAATTCTAAATTCAAAAGTCAGTACTATTTTATTCAGGAACCAGGATTTCAAATTATAATTTACTTCCCTTTGCCACTTGTCAGCTTCAGGCCACCCTCAACGCCCCCCGTTACACAGATATTGAGCATGCACTCAATCATCTCAAAAACGATGCATGTGATCATGGACTCTATCATCCCCATCCTCATCTTCGTGTAAGGTGTAATTATTCTGGTCTTCGAGGACAGTAGACGAGACAGATGATACCCCTTCAGCTTTCTTGTCGTTATTCGATTGCATGTAATTTTCAATAAGTCGTCCCAATACAATTTCCAGGCAAGCCAAACCGACGATAGTAATTCCCGAGATACTAAACGCCCAAGGGAAACTTTCTTCGGCTCCAAGAATCTCACTGAACTGATCGTTGCTATCGAATAAGAGATGGACGAGGCCACCAGCTAGTAGGACTCCGGCCGAAAAAAGGACACCGCACGTCACGTACAGCTGCTTGGTATTTTCTTTCATTAAGACGGCAATGGCTGCACCGATGACGGAGATGACTGTGAAAACAGCCATGGAGACGCCTTTCCAACCATCGAGTGAAAGGGACATGATTATCTACCTATTTGTTTCCAACCAGCACATTTTGTTCACAGTAGTTTGTTTGATGCTTGTTCAACTCCACAAAGTGTAGGGCGAGGAGGTCTACTTGCTTCCATGACCATAAAAGGGTGCGTGATGTGAGGACATGCACATTCTTTTCGGTTCTCACGACATAAAGAGACATCACACTCCGCCCAGGTTTGGCCCGCCAGCGCGAGTAGCGCATCTCACCAAAGATCAATTATTGATCCTTTGTGGTCTCATTTTGTCTTTTGTGCCTGATATCAGGATTTTTGGCGCCTTCTCTCTTGGCTCTGGACATACGATACACATAAAAGACAAAAAGATCCTAACTACACGGGATAATAAATTCAATAAGGTTATTTATGATTTACTCCCTTCGTTGCAACACATATCGTACATTATCACAATCCTGACCTCTTACCTCTTACTACAGATCGATCGACGGACGGACAGACACAGCTAAAAACCAGTCCCCTAGGAAATCTGTGAACATTATTCAACGCGATAATCAAGGGGACGTCTAGAAATTGAATATAATCAATAACCATGGTGAGGATATAAGAGATGACGAATAAAGCGACCATGACATGAGGAGTAGCGTCGATGTTTCGTTTGGAGGTCTCGGGCCGATGGTAATATCGGCGGCGGCGATGTGGTTGCCTGTCCTGCCTCAGAGAAGGGGTGACAAACGGAGCTAGATCGCATATGTACCTTCCCCCCCTCCTATGCTTTGCATATGGTCGGCCTTGATGAAAATGCTGAACGCTATGCTTCCATAGTTGCCACATAAGTAATCTCACCCACATTTCCATCTTTATTATCCACTCAATCTCAATTCAGGGTATCACACGTGAAGGAAAGCATAAGCGTCGCGAGACGGGAGGACGTCGCTCCCAATTCCGCAAAAAGCGTAAGTTCGAAATGGGCCGACCTGCCGCCATGACCCGTATTGGTGAGAAGCGAATCTCCGAGGTCCGCACCCGTGGCGGTAACAAGAAATTCCGTGCTTTGCGTCTTGACAGTGGTAACTTCTCCTGGGGTACCGAGGTCTGCACACGTAAGGTCCGTGTTCTTGATGTGGTATACAATGCCTCCAATAACGAATTGGTCCGTACCAAGACTCTCGTGAAGGGAGCCATCATCCTTGTGGACGCCCACCCCTTCAAATCATGGTACGAATCCCATTACGGAACCAAGATTGGAACCAAGAAGGGACAGCCTGATGCCGACGAGGAGGAAAAGAAGCAGAGCTCGCATGTCCAGCGAAAGTTGGCTGCCAGGCAAAAGGGACGTACTTTGGAGGAAGCCCTTGATCACCAGATGGGCGCTGGACGTCTGTATGCCAAGATTACTTCAAGGCCTGGACAGAGTGGACGTTGTGATGGTGCCATCCTTGAGGGACCGGAGCTTGCTTTCTACCAGAAGCAGCTTAAGAAATAAAGCACTTACACTAGTTGGTAAATTAGTAAGAACTGCACAAGAAAAAAATTGTAATAGTATAATGTTGTCCGCACGAAGAAATGTTGTGGCTGCTGATGGCTGATGTCCATTGTATCTATCATATCTACTTGCCTTCATAATGACACGCAGATAGGTGGGTTCATTTGGTTCAACGATTACTTATGGTACATATTATTATACATATGCGAAATAAGTTAGCATTAGCACATAATGTATCATGTCGATAGAGTTTATTTTATATCAATAGAGTTTCAACTACACTTCATCGAGTGATTTGGGCGATGTAACCTTTTTTGGCAGCTGCGTTTTCCGAGCCTTGGCAAGATCAAGAATATCCTTTGATCGAAGCGCTTTATCAAACGCAACAATGCTGTCCACGTTTGTGTTCCAACTCTTGACGACGTTTTCCAGAAGATTACTCACTTTTCTCGTAAATGGAAGCAAACTTTCTACCCACAGTGGTTGGAGAGTGGTAGCTATATTCTCGTGCACCTCTTCATCTTTCAGCCTATCCTTTGTTGTTTGTTCTTCTAACCATATCTTTACTGCCTGCAACAGAGTACGCAACCCGTTGGGACCAAGGATCAGTACGTTCCTCTCTTTTGCAAATTTGTGTAGTGCAAAGACATCCTTTCCTTGTTCATATGCTGCTTGTAAATATCCTTCACCAGGTAGCATCATCACAGTAATCTGTTGCTCCATAGTTGCATTATATCTTTTGTCACTGAGCTGTCGAACATGAATTTTCAGTTTGTCAGCGTACCCTCGGCGTGATTGATTGTCGACTATATCGTTGAGGTAAGGTGCTTTACTATCTATCACCATGGAAATTCCATCGACGATTTCAACAACCGCATCGGGCCTTTTACCTGGTGTAATCTCATGCTGTAACTTGTAGTCTTTGATAATATTTTGCGACTTACAATCGTCAAGCAATTGGCCCAATATCTCCTCGCCTGCCTTGCCTCTATCGATGATGGATGCTTCCATACGCTTCGCCTCGTCTCGTATTATATTGTATTTATGTTGCAAATTTTCGTTGTTGGTACGCAACTCTTCTTCGCGCTCCCTGAAGGTTTGTTCCCGAGTCTCTCTAGACTCTTCTTGCGACCGCAAAGCCTGCTCTTGTTCACGTGATTTCAACTCTAGCGTCCATATACGATAGCTAGCGGCTGCAATCACCCCACCTAATGCCGCATGGTTTCATGGTTGTAATCGCTCTTATACTAGTAGTTATTTTTCAATCATGCATGTGTATCTCAATATGTCGCTCTCAGTTCGTCCCGCTCTGGTCTTATTATAATAATGCACCGAGCAGTGGTGCCTCGAATTACTCCTCCTGTGCTCTCG
>JALLAU010000486.1:0-14905 GCA_036939495.1 Thalassiosira hispida | reverse complement strand
ATGAAGTTTACAGGCCCAAAAGTCAAGTTTCATGCCAAAGTTTGGACCCCTTCTCAGGAGGAAGAAGTTTGCAACCACTACCAGAGGATCGCCTTACCTTCACCTCGCTCGCCTCTCGCCTCTCGCCTCGCGGCTTCACTCATTGATTGAAGATTCTTTCTTAATTTATTAGGGATCAGCCCCCTGGTCTCCTGAGACAATTCTCATATCATTAGAAGAGCAGGGAAGGTGAAGATTTGCTAGAGTTAGAGTTTGCTAGCCAAGCTGGGCCAGCACTGCTGCATCTACGCAAGAAATAATAACAAACACACAACAAAAATGACTGATCCAACGCCAACAAACAAAAAATATCTCTCCTTCTCGGCAATCCTCGTCCTGGCCGCGAACACAATGAACGGACCGGGGATAACCACCCTCCCCGACGTGGCAGCCGATGCTGGACTAACCCTCTTTGTGACACTCATCATATTAAGTGTTACCATGGCGGCATTTGTCTGTAGACGCATGGTGTACGCCATGTGGGCCTCTTTGGACGAGGAATCATCACCATGCGTGGATGACGAGGATTACAGCTCGATGAAGAAGGTGGAGAGTGGTCTCCTCATCCAAAGCTTATCGGTTGACGCTGATGGTGACGGGGGAGAAACTGCAGAAGTACGAGAGGTTAACGAAATTATCCCCGAGTCTGGGAAGGATAGTGATTCTCAACTGATTCATCGTGAGCATGACCATGCGCATCAAGAACCAAAACCCGTCATTCAAGAGGAGGATATTATACCAGCTGCTGCTGACAAACCATTACATACCGAGGGAGAATCCCTCCTCTCGCACAAGGATCATGATGAGAATATGGGCATGGTTGCAGGTCATGATACGAGTCGACCAGTGCTTGAACGAACGTCTATTGTTGGACAATCTCGTGAAGCCTATGGACCAAAGGCCAGTATTTATACTGCGTTTACCATGGTTGCAAGTGCACTGTGTTTGGGACTTGCACAAATGGTATGTGATGCAGTTAACCCTATCTACTGATGGTACTGTTGTGCAAAACAAAACTGTTGAATGCTAACCATTTTCTGCTATTCATCCTCATTTATGGTAATGACAGATGCTGTGTGCAGCAATCTTAGATGGCATGTTTGTAGCACTAAGCGGCAAGAGCTGCGCCCTGGGCCTACCATCTGCTCTCGACGAAGATCCAACATGGATATACTGCACCTCTCATTCCAGCATGAAACCCTACATGGGATCGGGAGCACCCGTATCAATTATTTCTATAGGGTGGGTCATTGCAGCCACTGCCAGTGTGGCAATGGGATCTGTGGATTTGGATGAGATGATGGGAGTGCAGTACTTTTTGTTTGGGTGTTTGGTTGTGAGCGCTGTGAGGTTTTCGGCGGTGCTCAAGGGAATGGCGGATGGTCTAGAGGATGCAGATGGTAGTATGATGGACGTGGTAAATGACGAAAGTGATGCCGACATCGACGATAGCAGCAACGCTGTGAGCTGGTTCGTTGGCCCCCACCCATTTCAAACAGTCGGGCCAATCATGTTTAACTTTGCGTTTGTGGTAACGTCTCCACCAAGCTCTGCAATGGCCAAGAAGGAGAAGCTTGCGTACAAAGCGTTAGGCTTCTCTTGTTTGGTAATGGGAACACTTTACACAATGGTATGTGAATAGTTGGTGCTTCTTTTGTGTGTGTATAGATTTCGGTCTTCTCACGTTTTGTGTGAATTCCTTCATTATCTGGTGTACATGTCTGCTGGTCCATCCTGACTCCAAAACACCTTCAAATTCTTCCGTTGTCACTACCAGGTGGGATTGAGCGGTTCTTCAGTGTCCAATGCGGTTAGGAATGGAATGATAAAGGGAGGAGATGACAGCAATTTACTTTCATTGATTTTGTTGAGTGGCGGAGAAGGTGGGCCATCAATGTTGGACTTGTGCATGATAGGTAAGCGTGCATGATACATTAAACAGTTGATCGTCTTTTATATAGACATTACCTCTCACACCATATGTTTTGTGTCTAAATAGGACTTTTTGGCTTTTCTACTATCGCTTCCGTCCCCGGTGAGTGTGACATTATTCACACATTCCAGAAGTGCTTATATATTTCGCTCTTCTTTTGGTGCATTTTCGTCTCACTCCCATTTCTACTTTCTTTGCACATAAAAGTCTATTGCCTGTTGGCAAAGGAAACACTCATCAATGATGCAGGAGTTGCACCCCTCCCTTCTTTCCTGTTGTCCAATGTGTTGCCATGGATACTGGTTGCTTTGACGTACAATGCAGCGTTCTTCGAAGCATTTGTGAATTGGAGTGGTAAATAACCGTGCTACATCGTCCATAAATCATCTGAGTTTCAGTAACTTTACCATTTTT
The DNA here is from genome assembly GCA_036939495.1 of Thalassiosira hispida. Classification (NCBI taxonomy): domain Eukaryota; phylum Bacillariophyta; class Thalassiosirophyceae; order Thalassiosirales; family Thalassiosiraceae; genus Thalassiosira; species Thalassiosira hispida. Next base: position 12,519 of record JALLAU010000486.1, on the reverse strand, counting down.
CTTTTCTATCCTAAGGCTTGCTGGTTTTGGGATACGCTAACTTTTCGTGAGTGTGTGATACATGAAAGAGTTGCTTATCTTTTTTGTAGCTTTTTCTTCGGATGTGTACCTCCTTACCTCTCACGCTTTTTCTGCCAAAACAGAATACCGTTGCTGTTGGATTTGAAGTTAAAGAAGGTCCGAGCGTTCCGCAAGAGTTCACGAAGTGATGATGGAAGTACAACAGCAATTACCAAAGGCGTTTTTATTGTTGTTACAGCGTTCATCACACTTGTCATTGTCATGAGCATCTCCAATAGCTTAACTTTAGCTTCGGTAGCTTTCTTACTTATGGTTGGTCTGATGGTAAGTCGAGGCACAGGAATATTAGTTTTGTTCATTCTTTTTGACGCTCAAAATCTTTTCTTGTGAATCACTCTAGACCCAAGTGAAAGTATGATATGTCCAACAGTGCTTGATGGTCTTGTGGGATGTTGATACAAGAAAACACCTGGAAAACCAACTAAAGGTGTTCCATTGTAGGGTTTGTTATGTGTTAGAATTATTCCTTAGAAGTGTCTTACTACGAATCACTTTCTGGTCTGAAAAAGTGAAGAAGTAAGCTATTTCGGGGTTGCGAATAATATATTCGGCCTGCAGTTGAAAATTAGGAACCTCATTATTTAACAGTGAGGTGCTTGTGTAGACAATTACCTAAAATATGCTAGTTGATGTAGTAATATCTGAGGCCGCTTCTCTCCTATCCATCCTCCTCCTAATGGTACTATCATCATCATCACAAGCAGTCTTATTCTCTGTTTGGACAAAACGGTCCATGTTTCTTTGACATAATTGATTTGACTTAATTTGCGTTCACATAAAGGAATCTGTTGGAGGTGTGTGCTGATCAGGAGGGCTTAATTCCTTTCCTTCTCTCGGAGATTTCGCCCACTGATGGACTGTAGGTTGGATAGTGCTACCAATCACGAGGAGGAATTGGAAGGAAGGCATCAGAGCGAGTATAAAGCCCAAATCAACGATTGAAAAATACTACTACTCACCGTGGTTGGGTAGTATGTTGGGTAATCGGTTTGGTCGAGCTATGGATAGAAAAAGCATGAGTCATGTTATCAGCGGAGCGAAGGTAAGTGAACTGAATTGCACATTGATGCATTGTGGTCGTCAACGCACCTCTGGGCTATGTGTGGGTTCGGCAGTATCACTGGCAGTTGTATCAATGGCATTCGCAGCCTGGTAGCAGTAAGAAATAATGGGAGCGTCATGATGTGAGCATTACATGTGATGAAACATTTGTTGTTGTTTGTCAACTGTCGAGCTGTCTCGTCATACTCACCGTAGTTGGCTTCAGCGTGGGCTGCTTCGTTGGGGCCGAGGTATCATCTGAGGTACGAAAAGTCATAGATGAGGTAACGGGGACCTTCCCACCCTGGATCTCAATCATCTCAATTGTAAATACAAGCGTGGCACCTCCAGGGATTACAGGGGGCGCACCAAGGCTTCCATAGGCCAACTCGCTTGGGATATACAACTCCCACTTCGCGCCCTCTACCATCAACTGCATTGCTTCAGTCCATCCTGGAATGACTTGATTTGGAGAAACAGTTAATGGTGTGCCTCGTGAATATGACGAATCAAACTCTGTCCCATCAATGAGAGTACCAGCGTAGTGGCACACAACTTGACTATCCCCCGCAGGGTGGAATCCACCCTCTCCACTCTCCAAAACCTTGTAACGCAGACCGCTTGGTAGAGTAATGACACCTTCTTCTTTTGACTTCTGTTCTAAAAATGTGGAAGGATTAAGCTCCGGATAAAGCGTTGGGCTCTCTGTAGATGGCTCTGTAGTCGGCTGCTTTATTGGACTATCTGTTGCCCTTGGAGTGGGCGTCGGCGTTGGGCTATCTGAAACCGGCTTTGTGGTAGGTTTGGACGTTTCCTTTGACAAGGTTGGAACGAGCTGGATAAGATGTCGATAGCGCGAATTTAGGGTTTTAGGAAATGCAAGCCTAGTGAAATTGTCGTTGTATGTTTGGATGAGCTTACCGTGGGAGTCTGTGTAGGGTAGAAGGTTGGATATTTACTAGGAGTATATGTTGGATTATAAGACGATGGGAGGTATGTTGGGTAGTGAGTCGTTGTGGTTGGATAGACCTATGAGAACACAGTTTTTGAAGAAATATGGTGTGTGAGACTTATTCAAAACAAGATGGTTGCATAGAAGGCTGTATAATCATTTATTAGTCGCAACGCACCGAGGGGCTTAATGTCGTCGTTGGCGAAGGAGATGGCGAGGGCTTAGAATTGAAAAACGAGACACCACAAGGCAGAGTTAGAATAATATGTTGGAGTAACAGTTGAAACGAGAGCAAAACAACTGTGCCAATGATTGAATGTGATCTGCATCGATATCTGCGTTAAAATGAGATCTCCGCCCCTTTTTTCTCTATTATGAACTCACCGTTGGACCCGGGGGTTTTGGAGTTGGGCTGGGCGTAGGAGGTGGCGTTGGAGGGTCCACTGGAAGCTGCATCGGGGTCTATGTGAGATCAGATGTGAGCAATCGCTCTGTACTTTATAAACAGAATATACATAGTGGCTGTCAACTCACCGTTACGGTAGGAAAAGGCGTCACCGGGCTCTTTGTCGGCGAAATGGATGGATAGACCTTGAATGCAAAATAAGATCATCAAGATGTGAACATATTATAATCAAAAATGCAATGAGCTATCGCTCTTTATATCTCAACATAATTTATCTATTGGTCATCAACGTACCGTTGGAATAAATGTGGGATAGTCAGCATCCTGCGTAGGGGTCTTTGTCGGCGAAATGGATGGATCAAGCTGAAGATAAAAAAGCGGAGCAACCAAACAGGACAGGAATAGGAATATGTATTGCTTAGTACAGAGTTGAAAATAGAAGAATGTGAAAAAGGTCTTCTCTCAGTTTCTGTATCATTATTGGGTCCAAAAAGACTGAGATACTCACCGTGGGTAAAACTGTAGGGCTAAACGTAGGCGAAAGGGCTGGTGAAGTTGTTGGCTCGAGCTACCAAATGAAAAATCAAGAGTTTGGCGTAGTACGGCGTCAGACAATATGACGAGAGCAATGTTTAGAAAAAAAATAGTTTGATAGTTGTTGTTGGAGTCAACTTACCACGGGTGGCCGGGTTGGCAACATCTATCAAATAGAAATCAATACATGAATCAAGGTGATGTTGAGACAAAATATTGAGGAACAATAAAACGAAGAGACACTTTCAGCGGGAAAACAAAACTGTCTATACAAAAGATGATTCTGGACTCACAGTAGGTTTCAATGTTGGATCCAAGATCGGGATAAAATAAACATCATCAATATACGCTGGATTGGAAGGAGGAGCAATAGGTATCGCCATGGGATTGTACTTGTACAGCCACGACACTGTCTGTGCTCCATCTTCAAGAAAAATTCGGTAGGTGTCCCATTCTGAATCACTTCCCGACCGAACCATACCTCGTTTTTCATCACCAGCATACCATTCCAATTCATCGTCGGGCCAATTGATATTTGACAAGAGGGAAAAATGGAGATATCCCTCTCCCCAATCAGATTCCGTCAGTATGGTAACTCTGGCACTACGAGGCGTTGTTCCTTCGTCGCTGCTGAGACCGGGAGTCTTGATGGAATATATGCCGCTGGCTGCTTCCTCGGTAGTCTGATGCCAAAAGAACTCGTTATCATCTACAAGAAGTTGAAGTTTCCGATCATCTTCTTCTACTCCGCCGCTATGACTGGGTTCGGTAACCATCCACTCGGGGTAGTCATCTGGGAAATTTGGCTTTTCAAAACTTGTATAATATACGGCGTCGGATGGAGGGGTAGGCGTCGGGGCAATACTTCTGACTGCCTTGCCAGACTTGGTACCCTTATCACTCTTGGAAGAATCCTTATCACTCTTGGAACTGTGACTGTATTTGCCTCCCTTGGAACTACCATGACCATTATTATTGTGACGCATCTTCTTCTTTGTGTTGGAAGCGGGGTCGACGATTTTGAAGCGGCCGGGGGCGGGGGTATCGACATGACTGGAATCGTCAATATTGAAGCGTCCATATGGCAATTCTTTGATTGGCGCAGCATGCTGCTTCTTTGTCTGTTGCATGTTAACGTCGTGCTCCTCTTGGCGACTGCCGCCTGCCTCATTCGTTTTCTGCTGTTTTCTGTTTAGTCCCATCTCCTTCTTCTGTTTTTTGTTCAGTTTATGTTTTTGATATCTGTTCATCTCCAGACGCCGATTCAAATGTTCCGCATTCAGAAGGGGCCGACCGACGACGGCATGATCGGTATCTCTCGCAATGGCAGCAAATGATATGGTGGCACTGGATAGTAGGAGCAAGAGGCTGCTCAAGGCTACGGAAGAGCATTTTCGTAGCATATTTCTTTGATGAGGTACCTATTGAAAGGAGGCAAAGTGATTTGTCGAACTGCTTCCTGTGTTTGAGGAGAGGGGCTAGATAAGTGATAAAGGCAAGAGACTAGATATTACACCAACGATAGCCTTTCTATCAATTCAAGACATCGCTTTATGATTACGATCCTTTCACTTACTCACATTTATGTCAGCCAAAATTTGAATCTATTTGAATAACCGTCCAGTTATGAATTCCCACATAAGTAGAAGTACCAGCTTCTCCTCCCGCCAATTTTGATTTTGATTGAGGGAAATACTGATTCCCACGTATGCGATTCACCAGCCGATCTCTCCCTCTTCCACTTCCACCATCAACATCAACCTCCATCGATGAGCCGCCTAATAACCATAATATTGTATCATAAATCATAGGTAACCTACCGCGTACTAGACCAGTGTACCATGGCATCCACGCATCAAGACGAGGACGCCGGACCTCCTCCAACCAAGCGGAGCAAGCCAAGTGAAAGTGACACTACTATAAATGACAGTGCCAAACGAGCGTGGGAACACTATCGAAATTTTATCGATGGTCATGACGATCAGAGGTTAACCTCTGACTCTGACGCTGACAACGATGGCGACGATGGAAGTGCCGCCGCCGGTGACGACGATGCTGACGATCGTGACCCCGAAGGAGATGCTGATGATGAAGGAGGGGGCGACGTCGATGAGCTATTAGAGCTTATCGAAATTCTTTCTTCCAATACAATAATTTCTCCATTGGCATGCGATATGTACGACGATGGCGACGACGATGCCGCAGCACTCCACGACATCCAGTCTACTCTATTGCCAATATTGCTAAGCATGTCCTACCTCCATCTGGCCAGCAATTCTATTTCCGAAACCATGTTTGATCCAAATATGCAACAACAAGAACAAGAAGAAGAAGATGACAAAAATGTATCATCCTCTTCGCCATATTACTTTGAAAAGTCTCTCCATTATTGGCCCACCAATCCAGCTGCCAATTCGCTCTTGGCAAATTATCATCGAACGAATTCCACATCGTCAATAGAGGAAATTTGTGAATTGTATGTCAAGGCGTCAGAGTGTGCTGGTTGGTGGAGGAGAGTGGCTTTGCAATTTCTGCAGCAGGATTCGTCTTCGGTTGACGAAGACGACGACGAGGACATGATAAATGCCAAGGAATGGGTGGAACTGTTGGTCTTGAATGGTTCCTTAGATGTAGACTATATTGGTGGGGACGATGACGAGGAGGAGGATGGTGAGAGCAATAGTGCCAAGGGGGACGAGGACGAGGATCCACAGGGACGAGATGAAGAGGACTACTCATCCTCGGCAGTTGAAGCCACTGCATCGTTCATGTCGGCATTTCTATTATCAACACTGTCCAAACACCAGGATGCATTGCCACACTTGAAAAAGTTTCAATTGAGCCATCGCATCCATCCCAATGTGTGGAAGGCTGCCCAACAATCTCACAACAGTAGCCGTGCTAGTATCAGCAACACCTCTTCGTCGAGCAACAAGAAAAGTAGTGGATCCAATAATGGCAAGTCTAATTCGTTGGTGCTCTTCCCACCACGAATGTATGGAGGAGAGAAAAGCAATACTAATGATACTGGAGTGCTCCCGCCAGAACTGTATCAACGATTTTGCAACGTCTTTGTACCAAATGCACCGTATTGGAAAGAATCCGACTATGATAATCGTGGATACTATTCCCATTTTATTGATCTGGAAAGTGTGAGGGATCATCCAACAAATGTCATTGAAGATGTCATTGTCAACCATTTATTACCCTTGGCAGAACAGTCATTGCATCAACAGGGTAGTACCACTGAGCGGATTGTTGGTGCAGAGTGGTGGACGCACACGCGTGCATTAGGTGCCAACCTGGGACATCCAATACATTTTGATACAGTAAGTTGTAGTTTGCATATGAAGTATCTATTTTTTCATCACATGGAACATAATGTGCCTAAACCTGCCATCTGCTGCCAATGCTACCTTCGACAATACTATTTTCATTTCAGGATGAGTCTTTGTTGGGAAGAGAAAAGAGAGTCACACATCCAATCGTTTCGAGTGTCATGTACCTAACTGGTGCAGCGAGAGATTCTTCGAAAGATAATGCCACTACAACTGCCGGGTCAACCATAGTCTTCGATCAATCACCAAAATCAACAGAGGTTGCTCCTCAAGCCTGGATTTCACACCCTCAAGACAATGCATTCATGACCTTTCCGGGGAATTTACTCCATGGGGTTCTTCCATGTGGTGTATCCGGGAGTAGTAATAGTGAAGTAGTAGTGGGGAATGTTGACAATAAAAAGGATATCCATAGATTGACCTTCATGGTAGGATTTTGGACACGAAATGTCACGGAGGGCATGGGGGAACGTGGTCTTTACACCCCATGTGGTCCAATGCCACCTGCGAACTCGGAACATTCATGGGTAGTGCAGAGCCAACATGGTTATGATGGTGACACTGAACGAAGAAGTAAGAAGGACGAAAATGCTGACGGAATAGAGCAATTGGGTGACGACAGAACATTCGACGTGCTTCCATCGGTATCTCCAGCATGGGAGCAGTTTAACAACATCAAGGCAAAAAATCCTGAAACGACCACATCGTCTGGTTCTACATTGATGATTCCCAAGGGACTCGATCACAGGTTCTTTGTGTCGAATGCACCTCATTGCTTTTCTGAAAGTCTTTTCCAAAAGGATGATTGTTTCTAGTTCCACTAACTTGAAAGAGGAGTAACGGAAATCTTAAAGTACGTCTTGTGGGCCTATTGTGCGGTTGTTGGTGGGCGCGGGTATAACGCCTCAGGACTAAGGTCACACCCCACGCGCCCAGCTGAAGGCTAGGCACCGGGATTGTGGCATAACGTGCCTCGGGTAATGTGGGCGGTGCACCACAGAAGGCAGTAAGAACAGTTTACTTCTTGTAGTACCATGTGCTTATAAGAGCAGCAAGTAGTTTAATAAGACAGACTTTAGGGCAAGCCCCTTCAATTGGCCTTCCCGCATTTTTCCTGTGACAGCGAAAGCAAACACTCCTCAATCCAGACTAGCCAATGTTGAAATGGGAGCAAATATCTTCTTCTCATCTAACTTTGGAAATTTCTTCTTTAGCAGCTCGCACTTTGGCCGTGATCCCCACTTCAAGTACAATCTGTGGGCCTCTCTTATTTGCTCGTAGGCCGCATCATGGTTGTTGCGCAGTAAATGATACGTCCCAAATCTCTCACAGGCATAAGCGCTGCAGCAAAGAAATGAAATATGAATGATAGGGTTTACAATTGTTGGTATTCATGATGTACAAACACATGAATCTAACTATGAGTTGACGGTTGTCATTACCGACGAGCAGATATACCAAATTGACTCAAAATGTATTGCTTCATGCCATCATTGTGGAAAACTCACTGTTCATGGGTCACACCAGCACGAGCTGCATGCTCTATTGCTGTTCTATAAGATTTCTCTGCAGAAACATATTTCTTTCTGAGCACAGCAAACTCTGCTTCTAGCAAGTATGCGTAATGTGATAAGTTGATCTCTGATTGCTTCCGCTGTTGAACCCAATCCAGAAGATGGGAGTGAGACGAAAATGCACCAAACAAGAGCGAAAAATAATATAAGCACAACAGAAGGATGCAAGACTCTCATGCTCTTACCCCTTTTCTGACTTTTTTCAAACACGCCTTAGCTGTTCCAAGAACTTGCCGGCTTTTCGACATGTGCAACAATGATGTAGCTGCCATACCGCGATAAAAAGTACATATATACGGCCAGATGGTGCCACCGAAGATTGCTTCAAATTGATGAAGCTTTTCTGCCATATCCCACGCTCGCTCATAGTCGCAAAAAATACAAGCCACTACCAATTGCACAAACTTTGCTTGTTCATTCAGAACTACGTTTGTTTTCTTGCAGCCAACCCCGCCGTCATCCGGGTCAGTTGGTATGAAAAATCGGCATGAGGGGCATGCTCCTGAGTTACCAAGACAATAGTCAACAGCCTTTTGATAATTTCTGTTTCCTCGAATTGCCCTGACCGCGTTTGTTTCTGACATAGATGCCCTTAATTGCTCCAGTATCATTGCGACTGTTTGTGTTTTGTGTTAAGAAAGGATATTTTAAGTGAAAAAAAAGAGACAGTGGATGATTCTGAGCGAATGGTGTTGCTTCAAATTAGCAGCATAGCCATCCAATGGAGAAAACCAATTAACCGAGACTAAGTACCTCTCACCTTTTTTAAGTTTTTGGCCCGAGTAAAAAGAAATCCATCCAATGACTGGATGGTGGAAAGTGCCAAAAAAGAGTTGAGTATATCACAATGAAGAAGGTACAGAAAGGACATATGCAAGCTCACCTGCTGCACAGCTCGTCGAATGGGCTATGTCACCTGTTGAATTTGGTAAATCTGTTGAGTATGATACACCATGCATGCATGAATGAATGTGCACCAGGAAAGTCTAATCACCGTTTTTCATGCCAGAGTCATACGCTGCTTCGAGAGGTTTTAGGCAAGCTGAAAGTTTCTTGACCAGCGTGAATGTACTTCCATAAGTAAGAAATGCAACATTAGCCCGGGTATCATTACTCTTGAGCTTATCCTGGAGATCAAGTGCAATTTCCCCATACTTTTCTGCCTCAGAGAGGGGATATCCAAAACGACTAAGAAGGACAAATGATTGAGCTTGAGTAGCTGGGGAGAAAGGACACAGTCACAGAAACAAATGCACAATTATTAATTGTACCTGAGGATTGCAGCGTAAAGTGCCACAGCACCTGGCATTGTCTTTGACATGCCATGTGTCAAGTTCAATTGGATAACCCTGAAGATGAGGAGAGGCAGCAGTTTTTGGTTCCAAGATATTGATACAGTGACACAAATTTGCAACAAACGTAATATATTGATCATTTTCTTGTCAGTGATGGGGGGGAGCTGGGGCAACTTGTTGGCGCCCTTGCGTTTCATTGAGCATCTTGTTTTAGCTAGTTCAACCTAAATTTGACCATCAGAAAGTGTTTAGGACATGAAGAAATGATGTACTGGATGCAAACAAACATGATATACTCACTACCGTATGCATGGCCATGTTTCTAGAAGGGAATTTTTCACCGGCCACTCTCAAAGCTTCCAAACCTACTTCAAGACAGGCAGGATCGTCCCTCACAAACATTGATCTTACTTGAATATAGGATGCATTCAGAAAATCAATGAGGGACCCTCCCTTGCAATGGTCAAACAAAATTGTGAGGCAGATATCCATCTTCTTGAAATCTGCCGTGAGAGCAGCAGTATCCGCAGCTTTCATGTACATATCACAACATAATCGATAATGCTTTGTCCAGTCATCCTCACGCAACAAATTAATGCCCTTGGTGAAGAAAAAATGCGCTCCTGGGAATGCAGATGCTGCCATAGATTTCCCCCCGGCGCTCAGAAAAATGTGAGCCATGGCTATTCGATCATTCTCATCTGTGACGAGTTCGGTCCCTCGTGCTATTTGAGCAGCAATTGTGAATATATACTTCTGAAGTAGATTGGGGCAGACATTATCATGCAATGTCTTGCCAAGTTTCAAGTGATATGACGCCCGCTGGTCGGGCTCTAAAAGGATATAGGCCGCCTCGTTATAGCGGTCATGGGTAAAATGAACTCCCTTGCCATTTCGAGTAATTACAACAAGACCTTCCTGGGATGCCATAGATATGGCTGCTTTTGCAAGTGATTCGTTATCTTGGTCATCAGTATTTGCAACGACATGTATGTGGCGAAGGAGCAGGCCAAGCAGATACAGATCAATTTTAGACCCAATGCATGAACAAATCTGAATTGGGAATCCAACGTGAGTGAAACACAAAACCACGAATTAGCCTAAGAATAAGGATATTTGTAGCAATTACTCACCATTAATGCTTGTTGTGTTAGTGATGGAAGCCTTTATTTAAGCAAACAGCATGCGGATGTGTTTGACCTTGCGATAGTTGCTACAAATTAACAAGAGACGAAGACTGAAAGAGAAAATCCAGTCACCTACCTCTTCATCGTCCCCGAAAGCATGACCACTACATTGTCCGATGTATCATATATTTCTTCTATTGTGTCGATGTCCCAATACCACCCATTACTGCCAAAGCGAAGCCATCCTTCATCGCGGAGCGAAATGATTTGTTGGCGAACAAAGAAGGGGTCTGCAGACAAGAGTAGGCGAAGAGCAATGTTGAAAACAAATATGCCAACAAGAATGATGTATACCAGCACACTATCAAGACGGATAGCTAGCGATATCTGAAGGTTCACTCACTTCCATTTGTCACCCGGGATACAAAGTTTGCAAGTGTGGTGCAATCTGTGGCAGGCACTCTCAATATTTCAGCGACCAGCTCTCGTACTACACTCCTTCTCAAACATCGTAGCAAAATTTCTGACTTTCCTTCAAAAAAGTCATCACTCATTCTAAGAAATGGATGGTTCGGCTCCATGGGACGGCAGGTAAAGATGAACATGAATGGATTTTGGGCTCCTAAGAAAATTGCCCGGAGAACATCTAGATCTGTTTTGTTTGCCCACTATTATTTTTCGAAGAAAGCCAGGCATTAGATATGAGTTGTATGTTCGAGTGGTGCAACGAAGGAAATTGTGCATGGAATACAAAAGAAAGATGCACTCACTTGAATATCATCTATTGAAGAACACAACATATGGGTCTTTGATGAGATTGGCAGTAATCAAAAAATGAGTTCTGTTCCCATTATTACACATTACTCACCTATCAATAAGACTATTGGGTCACCAATATTTGATATAACAGAGACAAATCTCTTGATCACATAGTAAAGTCGATGACTCCCACTCTCAGAGAAGCTATCTAAATTATTTTGCACCTTCTCCTCCTCAAGATGTTGACATGCATGACAAGAATGGCGACGCTTCCCAGTAGTGATAGTAACGCCCGCCTGCTCACCTTCCTTATTATGGTGATTATATAATTCATCAACCCCAATAATTTTTCGTAATGATGGAATGGCCTCAACTAATAATTTGCCCTCCTCTCCCTTAATCTCTCGTCTTAATTTCTCCGCCACTTCTTTCCATGCTTCTTGGCTTCGTTGTTCTACTGCTGCAGAGTACTCGGCGAATACTGAGGCAATTCCTTGATATGGTCGATTGGCACTTCCGTAGGATAGTTGGTCGAATTTTCCCCTTAGAAAATCTTCACAGGTAGAAAATAATGAGAGTAAGAATACACAATATCATTTGATGATCATTGATGTAGTACGAACACAAATCAATCCAGAATAACAGCTCACTCACAGCCATCATCTTCTACAACATGCGTCCTCAGTGTCTCCGCTAATTTTGTCTTTCCTATACCTGAATCGCCATGAATAAGACTAGATATTACGAGATATTACGGTGCCAATAGAAATACAAAATAATTGTAAGATATGCAAATAATGTTCTTCAAAAATTACCATGTCGCAGTCTAATGAAATGAGCTTACATGACTGTTGCAGGGCTGCCTTGATCCATGGATAGGGAAGCAAAGTAAGAATTCAAAAGGATTGACTCCTCGGCGCTTCTCCCAAGTAAGCGATCGGGCAGGAAGAGAGACATTTTATTTCGGTAAAAGCTTTTGTTTGTGCTGCGCTGCGTCCGTCTGGTGTGATGGCATCACCGAAGAAAGATGCGGGACGGGCACTGGCCTGCCTGAGCCTGACTGCTGCCTGCCTTGTGCCTTGGATTGTTTGGTGTTCACAAGATCCTCCAGCGCTCTGCCTTTTGGTCAATTTTAAGTGCGATAGGGAAGGTAAGGCCGGCAGGTAGGTTGGGAAAACACTTGCGACTTGCGACTGAGAACTTCTGAGAAGCGGGGGATGGGCCAAGGGCGCCTAGGGCCTATTGAGTACCCCTAATGCCCCCTATTTTTTGGTGCGGACTCCCGTAACAAAAAATTGTATGTCAATGAGCGAGCGCTGGAGAAGATCTCCGAAAAGGTCACCACAACAGATTCATCACGTGCCTACAATTTTTATCGTATGTAGCCTTGTACCAGTATCAATCGACCTGTG
>JALLAU010000485.1:0-14969 GCA_036939495.1 Thalassiosira hispida | reverse complement strand
TTTCGAGAGACTTGACCCGAAAACTCCATAATTCATCTCATTTAGTGCAACTGACAGTATCATCATCTTTTGATCATTCAAAAAACAGGCTGGTGACTTGAAATTGAATGAATAACACCGTTCTTCAATGCGTCAACACTACGAATTATGACTGTACCATGTACGCCAGCAAATGGGCAAATTTGGGAGACGTTTCCTTGCCTTTAGTGTGGTCCCTCTTTTGGGAAAAAGCCAAGTTCTTTCTTCTTCTTTGTCCTTCTTATAATAACCTCTGGATTAGCACGATTCATTGAAGAAAAGGCATCGGAGCTGGCTTTGTACGAGCATAACATTCGCAAGGAATCAGACAAGAATAGCCAAGTACATCGATTCGTGGAGGATGATCGCAATGCATCAATTTAATAACTAATATGCATATGTAACCACCTTAGTATGTATCCGCTTCTTCTTTGTCAATCTCGAACCTCCATCGTCGCAAGTGCGGCCTACCCAAACGCTGCCAATGCCGCTCGTAGCATATCAGCCCCCTCATAAGCTTTATTCTTCACTTCTTCCACTTCGGCTTGATCGGCTTGCTCGCTGGCTCTTCTAGTGCTAACTTGGTCACATCACTGTGTGATAACGAAGCAATCTGTCAAACGAAGGGCATGGCCTGGTGAGCTAATCCCGTGGTATCTATCTCAAGAATGTCATTTTGATCTACAATACTTGAACTAATCCAAACTCTTCAAAATTTCTTCTAGGATAGGGCATGCAACAATCCACTTGTGCTGTTCGTTCTCGTCCCTTAAGGTACCTCCTCTAACTTGAGATATTTCATTCAGAGCTCATTGTTGGAACATTAGAGAAATGGATCCTCGGACGTGTAAAGTTAAAGTTGGATTGATTCACGGCATCAGCTCACATTTTTTTAGCGTTTACAGAGAATAAGCAGGATTGTACAATGGCGAGAAACCCAGCAGATAGTATTTTCAATAATATGGAAGAAATGGGATCATTTCTTGCTGAGTAAGATCTGTGGGTAATCATTGTTTCTTCAGAAATATTTGGTTTGGTTGCTAGCTTTAGAGCTAGCCAGGGTTGAGAATATAACTGTGTGTATAAAAATGAAGAGATGATGTGCAAAGGCTTTTGAGACTCTGCATCGTCACTCTTCGTGTACATGCGCCTTCTGAGCTGCCTTGCCTGCAAATTATTACAAAAGCTTTCATTCTTTGTCTTGGAGCAAGCATGGCCATCATTTTTATTATAAGAACTTTAGCCAATATGGTATCACAACGAAAACACCAGTGGAAACACATGTCACAGAGGAACGGGCCCATAATATGAATTACATCCCATCACTGCATCATACTACATGCCAAAAACAACCACCGTTCACACTTTTTACTTCTATCCCTTCTTCATGGCATCCTTCACAAAATCAAACGACTTATTATCCTTCTTCACCGGACCCGATCCCAAAAATGAAAATGACGACGTAGTATTATCTCCTACTCCCGGCACCTGTCGCATGTAATTGGCGCCCATAATGGGTTTATGTTTGGACTGTGTCATATTTGGCGTATTCATATTTGGCATGGTCGGTGGCATTCCTGGAACAACTCCACCGCTACTTCCCTGACGTTGAAAGCCAGCCTGCGCCATTTGCATCTGTTGCATTTGCATCATCATCATATTTTGTTGGTAGGCCATTTGCATTTGTTGCATTTGCGCCATATTGGGATTGGGCGAAACAGGCGTGTTGTTGGTCATGTTATTGTTGCCGTTCATGCCCATGCTGAGGAGCGGATCGAATGATTTGGTAGGGGGTGACGTGGGCGTTGCTGCCATTACTGGTGCTGCTGGCGGCTGTGGGACTGGTGATGCTGGGGTTGTTGCGTTCATGAAGCCAAATGCAGATCCGGGCGGAGGTGCAGCGTTAACAACAGGCTCGGATACTGGCGCATTCTCAACCGTGGCCTCAGCAATCTTGAGAGTCATGTTGCCAAACAAATCATTGGAGCCGCTGGCCGAGGCAGGAGCTGATGTGTTTGATGTTGCCATCACTGCACCGCCAAAGAAATCATTTTGTTGTTGTGGCGCTGCTACTGCTGGCGCTGGAGGAGCTGCTGATGGTGGCGCGGGCGCGGCAACTGGGGGCATGGATGGAGCAGATCCAGCTTTGGTATTCAATCCACTAAACAAGGAGTCTCCTCCGCCAACTGGGACCGAGGGTGCAGGTGGAGCCACTGGTGGAGGAGCAGCAACAGGCACGGGAGCCGGTTCGTCAAAGTCCAACAGATTTGTGGGCGGTGCCACGGGAGCAGCAGCCGCATGAGGAACCACTGCCGCCGCCACTCCGTGGTTCGCCCCTCCTCCATTCATCATCATACCCGTTCCGTCCATTCCCAACTCCGCCAACACCCTCTTCGCAGGCCCCTTCACGCTCGCCCTAGCATGGTTCGCCAACGGTGCAATCTCACCGGCACACGCGTGAAAAAAATCAGTGTAAGCCTGCACTCCCCCACCATCACTCTGCTGAGCCTCCACCTTTAGTACCGTCTCAATAACACAAAGCGCCTTGGCACGCATGATCCACGGATTGCCCTCCTCGAGCGCATCCAACAGGGCAGGACATATCAGGTCGGGGTTTAAAGAGGGGATGGAACGGGCGAATTCCTCGAGTTTGTCCTGGGGCGGCTCGGCCTTCATGCCGCCAGGGGGGCAGAGTTCGAGGATTAAATTCTTCTCGTAGATGCCTCCACCGACTGCTGCTCCGCCTGTATTGCCATAGCCATTGTTGCCTGTGATGGGTACGGCCGATGCAACGTTGGCTGCTGGGGGTTGACGCGCCTGTGCCGCCACGCTCATTTGAGAAGCCGCAGGAGGTCCCATGGGAGCGGAGGCCCAGGACCCGCCCACTCCTGACTGTGCCGCGGGTGGAGCAGCGGTTGGTGCAGGTGCGCCGCCACCACTGGCAGCCCACTGAAACGAATGACCGCCCTGCGCATTCCTCGCCTTGTAATATTCCGAGTTTTGTTGATTGTTGGCAGGTGGGGTGGGGACGGAGTTGAGTCCCGACCCTACGGCGTTGGGACCACGGTTGGAGGCCATGGTCCATTGTCCTCCGGTTTGCATGGCCAGGTTGTTGCGACCTGGTGGTGGTTGGGCATACTGTAAAAGAAGCACGTGATATTCCAGTGAAGTTTGTTTGATGTGCACACCAATGTAGATCATTTATGGTGAGAGGTTTCGAGGAAGAGACAAGATATCAATGAGAATCATAATATGATGTTGAAGCAGGACCATGCATTGTGGCTCTAAAAAGTACAATGCCCACATAGGTATGAACACCATCCATGAGCTTCCATTTTCGGCTGGACCCTTACGAGAACAAGTAGCTTCCATTTGGCTACCAACAATCTTTTTACAGTTGAAAAATCTGATAAGGCCAGTGTTGGCAGTACGCATGGAGTCAAGAATTGACAGCTGACCAGCCCATTTGAGTCATCAATCCAAGGACTCTGAACAGGAAAACCAATATCTTACTGCACAACGAGCTGAACAAAGCTCGTTTCCACGGATATAGCAAAACAAGATCATTTCTCTCAAGGTACCAAATTTACTGCAGCGCCATATTATATCCCACAAACTGATCAGTTAAACAGCCGCAACTAGAATTTACCGTTGGCCCAATGAGAGGGCCAAGATTTCACACAATCATCATAAGTATCTGACCCTGCGTAAGAGAAAGGAAACCAAAATCCCCAACTGGTAGATGGCAAAAAAATGACAAGCTACAATGCTGCACATCGGCACACAATAGGAGCCCCTCACAAAAAGATTCATGCCAAAATACTCATTACACCTTGACACTAACAGGAAAAGCTAGTCCTACAGTCACAAAAAACGCAGTACCAGACATCATGTCCCCCAAAACAAGCCCCCCGACAGCATCAAATATAAAGAAGAACAGAAACTCACCGGATCCGGCCTAGCATTAGGATTGTATCCCCCCACACTGCCCCCGCCCCTTCCAGGCACTGTCTCCACATTCTTGGCCAACGGATCCTTGACCATGTCCAACATTGCTCCGCCCACATTCGCCGCCATACTCCCCAACTGCCCCAATTTGGACGAATTCTCATTCTGCGCCGAGCGGGGATCGGAAAACATTGGATTGCCAATGCCTTCCATTCTGCCTCCACCTCCAGAGCTACCCATTCCAGAGCTGGAATGGCCGGAGCCGGGAGCTGTGCCTCCCATTGGGGCACCGTACCCCCCTCCTCCTTGGCCTCCGTACCCTCCTCCACCAGAGTTTGAATTGCCGTATCCGCCCATTCCTGCATTGCTATTGGAGCCCAATCCCGCCATGCCCCCGCCCTGCAATTGTCCTCCACCTCCACTTCCCATACCTCCACCGCTCGAATGTGCCGACATTTCACCAGCATCGCTATAAACAACCTCCAAACACTCCTTCGCCGCCTCCCTCACCTCCACATTATACTGATCACCGGTAACCGCATCCATTGCACCCCTGTACGCCACCCCTTCCTTGATTTGAGAAATCGCATTTGGATTTTGGACGACGCATCGCTTCATCATGCCCCGGGATGCAGGATGACCACTAATTTTGGCGAGTACCTTTAATGCTTTGCGTTTAATGTGTGGATTGTTCTTGGAAAGGCGGGATAGGAGGTAGTTTAGCGTTTCGACACATGTTTGGGGGGAGGTTAGGGTTTTGGAAATGTCATTGTAGAGATACCCGGGGGTGGGGGCTGTGGAGGAGTCGGTGGCGCGATTTAGGGCTGACTTGTCCATGATTTGATGTTTGTTCGTGTTATAGTTATTTCAGGTGGCAAATGTTGGAGATTTATCTCGAAATATTGTTGTGACCAACAAAATCAATAAGTTGTCACGTATTGCTGCGTCCTTTCCTTTTGCTCCACACACAAACGAGCTATCTAGATATTCTCCTCTTGTGCCGTTGTAAGGAGTTTGGTTTATCAAACAAAGGAGAGATCTTCACTGTGATCGGTATCTACATGTAGGGGCCGTCGTACACCATTGTCATTGTCATGGTCTTTGTTGGCATTGTTTGTGTTTGGCGGGGCGCGGGGGTGAATCTTGGTGAACGAGTTGGCGACACCGACCTCGTGGATCGTGGTCTTTCGGTTATTGCCGTTATTTAGTACTAGATCCTACATATTGTAACGGTATTGGGGGGAAAGCAAGAAAGTGATTGGATTGACACATGCCCCCGGACAATCCTACGCCCAGAGTACCCCGGGGGCACTGCCCCCAGGTTCTGAGGGGCAATTGGAGATCTTTTCACATCAGCATCAGACAAGACTTTTCACACAAAAATTATTTTCTTCTCGCCACTTCTTCTTCTTCTTTCCACTTCCGAACTCCGAACCTTATTTTATGTTTGCGATGACACATCGCTACGAACTGTGATGAAGAGGAAGTTGTGTCCTATGCGGATGATATCTAAAGCATCATTTTTCCTCTCGGGCATTGGACGAGCTTCGTCTTTTTCACTTTCTCCTTCTTCAGCGTCAGCGGCGGTAGGGATAGCAAGAAGGCATCATCATCGTCGATCATCATTCATGAGTACTTTTGCAAAACCCACCTCGCCCCTCAATGCGGCCAGTAATCCCAACTACACCAGTGGTGAAGACGAGTCGCCACTCGAGTACACTCCAATTTCATCCATTGCTCCACTCGTCCAAGAGGCGCGCCAAACCTACTCTACACATATAACCCATTCCTACGCCTTTCGGATAGAGCAAATCAATGGCATTGAAAAACTCATTCAAGAGAATTCCGATAAACTGTCAGCAACAATCGCAAAGGATCTTGGACAGGGTCCCTTATATTCTGAGGCGTTTGAATTAGGTCACGTCGTCAGTAGAACGCGATATGCAAGATCACACCTAAAGGAATGGATGGCCGCGAAACGCAAACCGACACCCTTCCCAGTAAATCTCAATATTCCCGTACATTCCGAATTGGCACCCAATCCACGGGGGGTGGCAATGATCATAACCCCGTGGAATATGCCTATACAATTGACCCTCAATCCAATGATTGATGCTCTCTCCGCAGGAAATGTCTGTGTACTAAAAATGTCAGAAAGATGCGTTCACACTACAAAGTTATTCACTGACCTGTTGACAAGTGGAAAGTATGTCGATCCACGAGTCGTAAAATTAGTCAATGGAGGGGTAGAGGAGTCCACCGAGTTATTGAAACAAAGAGTCGATGTTATATCCTACACGGGGGGAGTGAAAGTTGGCAAGATTGTGGCTCAAGCTGCCGCGAGAAATTTGACTCCGGTTCTTTTGGAACTGGGTGGGAAGAATCCGGCGTTTGTGACTAGACATGCTCATCTTCCGTCGGCAGCGCTTCGATTAGCATGGGGCAAGGTCACTGCTAACACGGGTGAGTTTTGATCTCCATTACCTTCTTCACACACATTGCATCATAAAGGTCTTTGTACCTAAACAATGTCACATTCTCTACTCTTGTCGCCTTGTAACACAGGGCAAATGTGTCTTTGCCCAGGTGAGTTTTGATCTCCAGTACTTCTTCATACAGCATGTCCCATTTCCTTTTTTTTAGACCTAAACAAAGTCACAACTATCTTCCTCTTCTCACCCAGATTATGCTCTCGTTGAGGAGAGCGTGAAGGATGAGTTCATCAATGAGTTGTGCAAGGCCTTGGACCAGATGTATCCAGGTATGCAGTGTATGATGTATGTGATTTATTTGAAGAGATTTACACTCAACTATACACAGTATCTACATATTCCAATAATGGAGACGGCGGAGATGTTGGGAAAATGATATCTGTGGAACATGCAGAGCGAGTTGTCAACCTCATAGATTCAACGTGTACCGTAATATATGGAGGGAAACATCACAATGTGAAGGAACGATTTGTTGCGCCCACGGTAGTCGAAGCAACTGCTGACAGTACAGTAATGAAAGAGGAGATCTTTGGCCCAATCCTTGCAATCATCACCGTCCCTAGCCTCGATGGAGCCATTCAGTTTGTGAACACTCACTACACGTCCAAGGCAGAGCATCCACTAGGCATGTACATTTTCTCCAAATCTAAAAAAGAGCAACAGAAAATAATGTCCGCAGTACCATCTGGCACATGTGCAATCAACGACGTGGTCAAACAGGGCGCGAATTATTACCTGCCCTTTGGAGGCGTAGGCGAAAGTGGCATGGGCGCTTACTACGGTAAGCATGGATTTGACTTCTTTTCCCATTACCGAGGAACTTTGGTGGGAAATAACTTTAGCACTTGGAAATGGGATCCGAGCGTTTGGATAACGAATCCACCTTTTGATGGGAAGAAGTTGATGGCTTTTAAGGCTTTGACCCAAGTTCCCTTAGTGATGGATAAGCTGAAATCAATCATTCCGGTGGCAAAGGTTGCTTTTCCAGTTGGGTTTGCAATTGCCTGCTTTTTCAATCCCAACATATTGGATGCTTTGCTGGAATTGAATCTCAATTCTATTTTGAAGTGGATTTCTCAGATGTTTTGGTTTCGATGATGGTAGATTTCTGTTTGTTCCTGCAGCAGTAATATTGACTAACTACGAAGAGAGTGGCGCACCAAGTATGTCCAGAGATATTACCTAGTAGCACACACTTGTGAAGCTTTCAGAGTATCACATTGTTTTGCTTCACTTTTTAAGTGCGATTCGTCTTTGTTTTGTTTTCTCTAATAACATTGAACTAGTTGCTAGCTGCAACACCATCGAAAAGGTGAAGAAGATTCATTGTACCATCACGTGTCTGCATGAAGTCATCTACCGCATTATACTTTTCTAGCTGTAATATGCCCTTCTTCGTTCTTAAGATACCGCTCGTGTCACATCTCCTAATGATGCGCCAAGAAAGCATTCTATCAATGCAAAGGCTGGCAGTATCTCCGTTTATTAAGATACCGTAATGTCATGCTGACATAACAGGCTTGGGTTCGAATCCCAAGCGAATCGGCTCTTGCTTTGACTGTGAAAAAGATGCGCACCCCAACAACTATAAGGATCCCCACCAATGAAGTGCGCTTTGTGTGTTTTTTGTTTGTTTAAGATATGCAGTAATTATTCTTCCTTACACTCCTCCCAGTAGAATCGAATCAATATAACAGTAATATTGTCAGATGATCCCAAATGTTGAGCTAGTTCAGCAAGGCGCGATGCTCCGTCCTTCGCACTCATCTTTTTGTCAAACAGCAAATCTTTCGCAATTCGAACGGCATCATCGCCGTCCATGACATCCCATAGACCGTCACATGCCATGAGTAAAAATTCATCAACGACTCCTTCTTGGCCAACCCTGAAAGATTTAATGTCTGGAGTTCCGCTGACAATATCGCCCCTGAATCTTCTAGAATGACCATCTGGGTAAAGAAAAACTGGCGGACCGTCCCATGATCTCGCAAGAAGTTGATCAGTACCACCAATACTATTTCCAATAATGATGTTCGACGATAGGGGTGGCATATTATTGTACGCCATCTTAAAGTCTCGATCACCAATAGCTCGACTAACAGCCAAATCACCGCACGTCCTCCCTATTTGAAGCTGCCTAACAGGGTCCGACCTGTGCTGCTTCATACGATCCTTAAAGCACCGACTCACAATCTCCACAACATCCTCATCGAATATATCAAGTCGTTTGATTTGATTGAGGATTTCTGTTTCTTGAATTATCCACCCGTTGGCATTTTCGATACGTGCGCGTTCTTCGTCGACCAGTGGACTGTGCGTGTCGGTTATTTCTTTCCATATTAGTTTCCCCCTGGAGGAGGATGATGCGTCGGCATCGTCTCCTCCTCCTGTGGCCCTATCCCATACAGGATCTTCTTCGTGATCCTGATCTACATCCAATGCCTCCCAACCATTCACAGTATCTGCATAGCTTCTTACAAAATCGTCCGAAACCAATCGACAAACAACCCCACGACAATCCCCTAAATTCGCAAGGCTCACAACATCATCCACAATTAACGCTGCCAATGCAGTCGAACCGCAGTCCCAATCCCGTCCATCCTTGGTGCACAAACTGCAAAATTCACGATCTAATCTGTCAAATGCTTGTTTCAATACGTAGTCGGCACGTTCTTCGATAGAACTTAGGGATGCCGAGTCTCGACTTGCAAATACGCTCTGTTCTTCGATGAGTATGTCGGGAAATTTCTCTGCTGAAAATCTAGAGATAGAGAGAAGGAAGATGGCATGTGTGTATTATGAAAGGCAAGGAGACCCAAAAAGCTAACGAGCTACACACTATTCTACTCATGAACATACCTTGCCGCCTGATTCCCAACATGTCCATCAAAAATGGCATACAACCCCTGTTGCTTCGTTTGTCCCAAATCCTGTTGACTAAACGATACCAATCCCGCACTCCTTATCACTTCATCCAAATCGTTAATGACCACATACGAATCTTCGTTGGAATTTCTGATGCCGCATTCGGAGGATGCTCCCACTTCCCACTTTAGTACCCATCTATTGATATTGGACTCTCTATCAAAATTGTCCAAAAATATTAATTCCTCCTCTTCTGACCTACCCTGACGATAATTCTTACTGGTACGCTTTCTACCATGTGATGCATAGAATCCGCCACCCATACCACCATACGCCTCTAATTTTGCATTCCCCACAACCGAAGCCTTGCGATGAATGTATAGATGATCAGTGATAGAACCAACCACTATCGTGGGGTCGGCACACCCGCCCAATCGGACATTAATGGACGTTGTTGCATCATCTTCTTCTTCCTCTTCGTCTTCCTCGAGTTGTTGGGTGAGGAGGCTGGAGGCTCCAGAGAGTGCCGAGTTGGAAAGAGCATCCGATGACGAGGCGGAGATGATGTCGGCGTCTTCAGATTGCAATTTATTCTTTGGTATATCATCATTCAGGGGCACGTGATTTTCCAACGTTGAAGTAGGTTTTGCTGTAACATCGGCAGTAGATGTACCGCTCGCTGTAGTAGCGCCTCCCGAGGCGGCTTCTGCTAGCTTTCTGGCTTCAGCTTCTAGCTTTCTTCTCAGGAATGGCGGGATATACTTTTTGGACGGTGCAGGAGCAGGAGCAGCAGAAGGTGCAGCAGTTGCAGTTGCAACAGCAGGTGAAGGTTCCTTTTTCTCCTCCTCTTTTCCCTCCCTCAAATCCTTAAGGCTAGACAGTTCTTTGTTCTTCATCTTGGACGAATCGGACTGTATCATCAATAGACCCCCAGTCGTGGGCATCAACGATGGCTGCTGAGGCTTAACAGGGAGTGATGCCTTAGATGTTGGTACATCCAACAACACGGGCGAAGATCCACCCACCGGAGTACCCGCGGGCGTATGCAATGGCGATACCACAGAAGCATGACTATTATTGCCCATGCTACCGCCACCACCCTTGTTGAGAGGAATATCACCGTAGCTGCTAACCCTGTCACGAACCTGCCTTCTGTAAAGTGCATTCCGTCCATGTCCATGCGATAGCGAGCCAACAATGTTTGGTGAAAAGCTACCCCCGCCACCACCGGTGTAGGTAGTGGGACTTGAGGCAAAGGATGATTTGGTAACAAATGGAGATAGCAATGCATTTGTAGTAGCAGAGCCTATTCCGCCTCCTCCACTGGGGAGACGACGATGTTGTTGATGTCTATGCGGCGAATCGGGACGCTGAGCCATCATTCCTGCGAGCAAATCGCCACGGGCAGTTGCAGCAGCATCGTTGCCGCCGCTTCCGTTTCGGACGGAATTGACAAATTGCTGCATAAACGACATTAGCGATCGATGGAATTCAAACATCCACGTGTTCATATCGTCAGAGCTTCCCGCCCTCAATATTAGACGATCGATGATTTCATTAGTATTCTGCCCTTCGCCATAGCTACCACTGCCTCTTCCAGTGCCTCTGCTCATATTGTCGTAGTTATCATCCCCCTGATCCTCGGCACTGCCGTCGCCATACGCGAGCAGTTCAAACGCATGACATCCATATTCCTGCTCACAAGATCGAACAGCCCCGACACAATCCAACGACACGCGTTTTTCCCATAGTATATCGGCATCGTGGTGAAATGTACCCGTGGAACTGGAATGATGCAGTGACAGTCCTCGCTCCGGTGTAGACATGTTAGACGCAGCTCTCTCGTTGGCTAGGTTGCTGCTCGTGCTGCGATTGCTCATGCTGCGATGAAAAAAGTCAGACTTTTTGAGTGGCATGGGAGATTTGGATAGAAAGTCAATGCTGCGAACGCTATCCATGCGGCCGCTGTCCATCCGACCACTGCTGCTCCTTTGAGAATCTTCCATGGACGACAAATTTCGCAGTAGCCGTTGTGATCCTTCCGCCATTGTTGTCATATTTGCCGGTGGAACGAGCATTGTCGCCTTCGGAGATCCTGAAGATGACGTCCTCATTCTTGTAGGGAAAGCAACCTCTTCTCCCAACACTATATCCTCCAATTCCTCGGAATATAATCGACTTTCGTATCGTTCGTTCATGGCCTCGTTCGATTCGCCCTCCTCGGCAGTACGGTAAAAGTAGAGTATGCCACATTCTAAAATGCAGTATTTGGCACGCCAAATGTGTCCGTCTTTTGGGTCGATGTAGTCGGGTGGTGGTGGCGGATATTGTTTTGGGGGCGTAGTGTTTATTGCCACTCCCGTGGTCACTGACGTTGTTGCAGTTGCGGCAATCGTCCCTCCCATGGCGATGGGCTGAGTCTTAACAGTAGAAGTCATATTTTTGCCCCCATTGGAAAATGATCGTGACGATAACTGACCACCAATCTGTTGACTGGGAGCGGTTACCTTCATCTTATTAGGTCCTCTTCCCCCGGCAGGTGAGATGGGCATGGGTTCACTACGTGCCGGTGCCTTTAATGGCATGGTATACCTATTGGTGGATGGTGACCTTCTTGATGACGCCACTGGTGACATGCCAACATTTGGTGTAATTGGCAGTGGTTTTGTGGGTTTGGGAGATGAGACAGACTTAACTTTCATAGATGTCTTTGGTGGAGATGATGAGCCTGATTTGGTGGTAACAAGTGCATCCTTTGTATTGCTAGATGGTCGTTGAAATAACTGGTCGAAAAATTGTATGAGTGGTGAACAAAAACATGGAGCATCGCCTGATGATGTGACAGTGACTTCTGTAGCAATGGACGTGATGGATGTGGGATCTATAATAATAGGCTGGAAAGAAGAAGAATCTGTTGGAGATGATATCAACGGTTCTAAAATCCCCTTCGATGGAAATGCATATGATGATGAGCCAACAACACCATCCTGAAGAGTATCATCAAATCCACCGAATGGCAAGGTGAACAAACCATTGTCGTCATTATTTACAATGATGTCCAACTGACTCAAATCTGGCAATGGAGCAATGCCAGATTCAATATTCACTGCAGCATCTATGGAAGTTAGCATCATCCCAAAGGTAGCATGATCGCCAGTATACGGCAGATTAGACCTTTTGAGAAGGTAGCCGGCATATCGTATGGAGGAAGTGGTGGGATCCGATTCACTGATATGATGACAAAATTAGGAGTAAAAGATTGAGATGCGGCAAGTACGTATAATCATGAAACAAGAAAGAAAGAAGTGAAGGCATCTGATGAATGGCTCCCCTTATGCTCTCTAACTCAAAAAGTAATCATTCAATCTCTTCTTGGGAGAGTCAAGTGCAATAAGCCCCCCCACACAATGCAAAATCACACACGAAAAATACACACAAAAAACTATAATCTCATTTCTTGATTTTCTCTCTATGAGAAAAAAATTAATACAGTGCGAATATACACCACAACATATATAACATGCAAAAATAACCAAGACATGCCCCACATCCCACTTCACTGATCATTTACATGAATTAACTCCGAAAAAACACACAAGGAAGAAATAATGCACAACAGCATGTTCAAACCAATACCCTCTCTCCAAAAACATATTCTTCAATACTTACCTTTCACTCTTGTTACGATTCACGCCCGACCTCAATAAAAAAGATGGGTTCCCCATGGACTTGGATAATCCATCACCACTCCCCGATCGGTGTAATGTCCTATCATTAGGATTATCATATCTTGAATTATTATGATTGCCAGTGCCAGTGGATGCATCATGAGTTCTTCGTGTGGCCGTTGTTGACGCCGACGACATGATCATCATATTATTAAGATTGGTTGGTCCGCCTCTATTATTGTGATTGTGATTGATATTGGTAGTGTAGTTTGCATTTCGAAAGGGAATGGTGGAAGAAGATGTTGTTGTAGTGGATGTATTAGCAAAGTTTTGAAAAATGTTATTCTTGTTGTTGTTGTTGCTGCTGCTGTTGTTGTTTGAAGCGTCAGCATCAGCAGTCATGCTTGCGAATATATTATCCACGTTGATGAGACCACCATTGTTATTGCTGCTGTTGCCGTTGTTATTGTTGTTGCTGTTGTTGTTATCAACGCCAGCAACAACATTATTTATAAGACCACTATTGCTGTTCTTTGGTGGATGAAAATAATTATTGATTGGAGGAGGCTGATGTATATTATTTGTTAACGGAGCTGTAGTAGCGAACGACGATGTCAGTGATGCATCGGCGGCATTATCGGCATCACCGGTTTCGTCTTTTTTCGCAGGAGCTGCTGCAACTGCTCCTGACGACGACAAGGGCTGTGATGAGCCAGATGAAAACATATGGCACAATAATCGTATTTAGATGTCTTCTTGTATAATATTATGTTATGATGGAGGTTGTACTGCTAGATTCATCGATTGGAGGTGGAGGAGGCAGGACCTGTGCCATTATTTTTCGAACCATTTGGGTGCGCGACGAGCACGTGCGCCGCACATTTAGTTTTCTCTAATTAAGTTTACTAGGTGGCGCAGGTGTCACATCTATTTTCTTAGACAAAGCTAGTAGTGATAATGTAGAACTATTTGTGCGCACGCGCACATGCGCACTATACCGACAGGCCTACCTGTAGTACAGAATGACGTCCATACATAGGTACCTATGTCTGATCGGTCCGTTACATGTGTAACAGGTTTGGTACGCAACGGGCGATAGGCGATAGGCATTGGCTATGATGTATCACCCTGGACTTTTCCTGCACCCGCCAAATTTGTGAGAACTGAAGATTATCCACAAGAGCTGGAAGTGTACATTCCAGACAAGAACGTTACAGAAGGTTGGTCCACAGCAAGAACTGGATGCTAACGACGAGGTCTTGAATGTTCCAGATGAAGACATTGATCCCATTGATGATGACGAAGGTCACCACAATCTTTGGATATTCCGTGGTTGTGCGCGGTATCGTCGATGCTGTTATTACAGGAAAAGTTGGTATGCTTATTCTTCTTTTTAATTATTTTCCCAACGTTACCTTCCTCATCTTTATTGTTAACCAGGGGTGGTTACCGGTGCCGCGTTGTAGATACACTCGCCACTGCCAATGCCGAGGACGTTGATCTCACGGGGAGGAGGAAGAGGGTCCTAAAACCTTGTATAAACTGTGATTGATTGCCTGCCTTGTGACAAACCGATCCGCATTCGGTTCCGTGACAGATCGTTTAGCTAAGACTCCCAACTGGGATGTTATTTTCCTAGCTGGACCACCCGCTACGTAAAATGGAGAGGTTGAGTTGGTGTGTGACGGAAACAAATCTACCTAGAAAAATAGTACGATAAAAATGGACTGACTTCTCAAACAGTTTGAGCCCCACAAACTCTGACTTACCCCAAACCCACGACAAGGCGTGAATCCTCGTGAGAAGTAGATGATGCCTATCCATTGGGCGCGGCTGTATGTTATTGTGGACCTCGCAATCGTTTTATGAAGTTGAGGATTCAATTGACAATCGCGGCTCAAATTTTAACATACCAACATAAGAGGTAGCGTAGAACTACCGTAGAAACGCGGTTTGCCTTTTGCCTCTCCCTCCTTTT
>JALLAU010000484.1:0-14952 GCA_036939495.1 Thalassiosira hispida | reverse complement strand
GTGAACAGAGCCAAGGGCTAAATCAAAGATAGTTTTGGTCCAGTGTTCGTCATTCTTCTACAGGTGTTGCATGACAGGGCATACCACCTATACATTCAAAAAAAGCTATTAGACCATCCTTTCGAAGTAGTTTGAAGTTAAGATGCCATGTTTTCCTGCACACACCACATGCATTGCAATTATCGCATGAAACATAATTCATGTCAAGAAAACCGGTATGTAGGTAGTGTTGGATGTGACAATGCTGGCAACCTTTCAATAGACAAAAAATCTTCAATAAATCCAATTGATCATTGACTTGGTTGGCAAATAGTATTGCACACCATGCGTATCTTGGGACGAAAACTCCCCCGTGCTGAGCAAAAAGATGAAATTCGTCCAAAACGATTGACCGAAGCAACCCGCTGCGTTGATATACCAGTAATGCTTGTCTTATGTCTGAATATGTTGCTATCAGCTGTGGCGATGCGAACAGGAATACAGTGGTGTACAACAAATGCTTGATGCTGGTGATCAGGTTGATGGCATTTTTTTCTGGGTTGAGAAGATGGGGACACCTGCTCGTCAACAAGATTAACAATAATGACTGTACCGTATTCTTCAGAGCATTTTGAGAAGGACATCACTTCATCATCAGTCAATACTAGCAAGGAGTGGATGATTAGATGGACCCTGTTCACCATAATCCCCGTCAACATTACGAGAGACTTTCCATATGTGGGCTGGACAACTAGTATTTTTTGTAAGGTATAATTCACGTAGAATATTCGGCTCAAAGTCTCCTTCTGCATGGAGCAAACTTTGTCGACACGAAATACAAGCCTAGTGGCGGTAAATATGTCATCCGGGATTGACGAACTGGCGGGTAGCTCAAGGAGAGGTGGTTTGTTCAAATCCTCTCTTTCCATTGCCAACATCATCCTCTTGGCAAGCGCCACATCATGCTGCGTTTCGGGACGGCTGAGAGTTGATACGTTTGCATTATCCATCGCAGAATGAGGAATCAAAGGACATTCAGTGATTGGAGGGCGGATTAGAAGCCTAATATTCAACCAATTGTGAATTTTTAAGAGCGTCTTTGGCTTCATGGCAGCGATTCGGGCGTCTGATTGACACATGTGGTCCAATGCAACAGGCGACCGTGCAGGACCATGGAGTACAACGGGAGGTAGTGAAGGTGAATCGTCTTCGAGTGTGAGCGGTGTGCGTTCGGATGTAACTGTGGTGGCGACAATGGACTATGATATGATTTGTGTTCGATGTCTTATTTTCCTAATTGTTTTGACCCCTAAAGTCTGGCAAAAATCTAGAGGGTCTCACTTCTGTGCCAATCAAGCTCTCAAGAATCTAGAGGGAAAGCCGACGCCTGTTCTCTGTTTGTGTCCGTACGGTAGCTTGTGTCCAAGGTCGGGTACTTCCCTCTACCTGTAGTGTGGGTGATCATGGGGAGCAGACAGCATGGACATATCGCATTGCCGGTTAGAGAAAGTAAAAGGACGGGAAGCAGGCGCAAAGGTTTTCCAGCTTTGCAAAATAAAAGAGCCCTGAACTTCTGCTTGGATAAAAATTACGGTAGATACGTATATAGAATGAACAAATATCGTAGATGAGCATATACCAAATTTCGGATTTCTGTATTTGCATATATGTATTCGTCTTATATGCGGCTATATAGCATTCGCGAATGTCGCGAACGCATATATATGACATTAACGCATATACAATATTCATATGCTTATATAACATTAGGGCCAGTCCATACCTCGCTTCTGAGAATCGTAAATCATAAATCGTACGAATTTTAAATGGAAAAACTGACGTGAAAAAAGGTTTGCATGATTCTGCCGGCTGGACAAGGATTTTATTTCAAATCGAGGCCACGCGAGAAAGTCGTTCTGGCCTTGCCTGAGAATCGTATATCGTACCGTAAACCGTGAAAAAACATGTAAAACCACACCGTTCGGCGGTGATTTCGAAAACTGGTGATCGAACTTCGACAATCTTCCACTAGCAGAGCTTCGCATCGACGATCGACACTGAAGGAATATCGCGGATGTTCCGAGAGCACTTCCGCGCACTTTCCTTGCCCAAAGGAAAGGCTCTCCTCGCGTTTCGTCCATTGAATCGACGAATCAAGGCATTGCCACGATTGCACTAGCTTCACCTAGTAAAAGAAAGTAATCAAATTCCAATTTTACATAATAAAGGTTTTTCTGTTTTTAATCGAATGGTTTTTACGATACACAATGTTGCAAAGCTCAAAACGTATGGACGCCATTCATGCGTGAGCTCTCGGAAATAGTAAATCGTATAAGGTTTTTTGTACGATTTACTATTTCCGATTTATCTCGAAATGAGGTATGGAGTCTTTTTAGAGATTATGAGATAGGAATATCAGAAAATTAATAATAAGGAATCTATTTACTTTTGCTCTAGAATTGGGCTTGTTTTCAGCCTCAGAATGTTCTAGAGGATGCTACTCACTGAAGGGGAACACAATAGATCAGTTGGTCTCAAGTCAATAGATATCAGATATCAACACCAATTTTGGATGGTCTGAGAAAAGAATTTCAAGAATGGGAGGCCATTGGAATAATCGAGACTTAAAGCTACTAAATCCGAGCGATGCAGATAAGAGGCATTGATGTATGGGTGACAGAACTCGAGCGTGTAGACTAGACTGTGACTTGACGTGTGGCTGCTGTCGTGGAAATGTAAACAAGTGTGAGCAAGGTACTATACGAAGAGGATGCCGCTGAGTGGATCCAGGCATTTAGTTTCATATTTCGTTTATTGTGTTTTGGATTAGATCTAAATTCTTGTTAGGTTTATATTTATATCAAAACAGAAAGCAGTGTATTCCTCAGTCTGCCAGCAGCGCGATGCCACTCATCATGTTGTAGTGATGTTCACTTAGTGGTAGTTTGACTCAGTCTCTACATCTCTTCATGTAGACCTTATCGAGAGTGTTCTTTTGTGTGAGAGATTGGCATAAGGGCCATAGATAACACCAGGAGTGTTGGTTGTACTATGAGACACAACGCCAACAAGCAGTGGCAGAATATGCTACCCACTAACTGGTAAAATTTTACGATTATAGGCAATAACATTTACATTTCATTGAGCATAACACGCACTCAAGTACGATAATAAGGTAGAACATCCACAGAAAGGACAGTGGCCAGGCAAACACACCTCAATCCTAGCTCTTGCGCGCTGCAGGCTTGGCTTCTTCATTTCCGGTAGGCCATGATAAAGGCTCCATATCAATCTCCAGGCTACCATTTCCTTGCCCAGGAGGCCGCTCGGGGACACTTTCTCTTCCATTGTGGCCAGGTTCACTGGCCGAAGTTGGTGGTACGAAGGGCCCTGTGGGATCGCTTCCGTTAGCATTGTTAAGGGACTCGTGTGAGTTAGTTAATTGCGAAGAGTGCTCCACAATTGGAGCATTATTTGTTGGTGGATAATAATTGTATTGTGGAGGTAGGGGAGGTTGATAGATTATCGGATCCGGACGCGGACGATTATGAGGACTTTGAGTGTTATGATGAGGCATCTGCAAAGAGCGACTTGGAATTATTCCTGGCGCTGATGGAATTACTTGATGATCTTGAGTTGAACGTCTTGTTGCGGGCGGCGGCGGGTATTGAATCGAATACTGTTGATTAGAGCCGTCATAGTGTTCGAGTGTTGGATATTGGGTTCCTTGATAATAGTGTTGATTAGAGTTGGCATAGTTTTCTTGTGTGGGATATTGGTTTCCCTGAGGAAAAAAGTGTTGGCCAGGAGGAGGCCTCGTGTGTTGGCCGGGAGGAGGGCCGGAATATTCATAGCTTGTTGGTGGATAATTTGCTGGAGGATAACTTGGTGGATATGCTGCATTTGAATAGCTGCTGCCTGCTGGAGGCTGCTGATAATGATAAACTTGTGCTTGTGGGTATTGTGGCCAGTCATGAGAATTAGGTATTTCCGGCGGGTATTGCATTCCACGATGTGAGTTTTCATATGGAGGAGCTGATGCTGATGCTGCGACTGCCAATGCTGAACTAGGCTCAAACGTTGATTCTTGAGTCCAATGATCATTCGCATTTGATTGGCTTTGCTGAGATGGCACAGCAGATGCTGCTACGCTTGCTTGGGATTCTTGAGATGGCACAGCAGATGCTGCTGATGCTCCTACACTTGCTTGAGATCCTTGAGATGGCACAGCAGATGCTGCTGCTGCTACTACTGCTACTGCTACACTTGCTTGAGATTGTTGAGCTTGGGTTCCAGTCGAGGTCTCTATCTCTCTTTCTGATAACGATGGATCTTGAATAATCTGGGGCACATCGCCATCGGGTGGCGCGCCTGCTGTTTCTGCTTCCGCGGCAGATGCTTCTGCTTCTGGAGCAGATGCAGCAGGTGGAGGTACTAATCGATTCGAACCCGTTGTAGGGGGCACAGTGTATTGCTCAGAAATCCTGTAGAAATTGGGTTCTCCTGCGGCATAGGGTGTTGCTTTACCAAGATTCGGTGGAAGTCTTCTAACCATTCTTGTCAGCTTGGGAAGTCCTCTCAAGAAGCACTCGTGGTAATAACAGCCCAAATCTGACAATGAAAAGAAGGTGTGCGTTCGTGAGTTAGAAGACGACTCAATTTTGACAGTAGTGGAAAGGACACTGCGTGGTGTGCTGCTCGATGACTCTGGCTATTCTCTTCCCCAACCAAGATATGATCCCAATGACTTACCGGGTCCAGTTTGATAAAGTCGCTTGTGGAATGAAAGGAAGGGGGCGTGAGGAGCATATCACAGTGGAAAGAGAAAGTACCCACATCATGTGCTGCCCAAAAATGACTCACCTTAAAGCCCCATCCGTTGAGCTGACGAGTGAAGGATTCGTACTTTTTACAAACAAAGTATTTGGGAATGGTCTCTGAAATAAGGAGCTGCTTATTGAGCACCTTGAATGCCCTGCCATGCGGCTGAAAGGAAGAATAGAAATACCACACATTATGAATCGTAAGTGCGCGAGAGATGAATGTTCACAATGACAATGCGAAGTTTGTGGTGTGCCCACGCCCAGAGATAGGGATATTTATAATCTTACCATCCAAGTAATAACGTGAGAATTCTCCGCATCATCTTCAAGCATTCTGTGCACCTTAGAAGGGAAGTTTGCGTCACATTTCTTGTGCTTGATGAGCCGTCCGCCCTCGTCGATATAACGCGAGTAGTCCCTGTACGTGTGGTCAACGTAACGCAAGGATGAATTGCTCATATGTCAATAGTAGGCCTGTTGCGGGTCTAAGCTAATGCAGCACAATCTTTCACTCTATATATCACAATAATGATCAATGCCCTCCTCCGTCGCAAGCATAATAATTCTTGAGCTCCGAGCGCCACCACCGACCTGATTGAACGAACCCTGGAACGAACTGAAGCTAGATTTCGAAATTAACGCTTACAACTGTGCTCTAGAGCGCTTCTTCGCCATCATACATTCGTACTATCACTGGATTAGCACAGCAATCAAGCGACAGACACAGGACACAACAAACATATGTGCTAGTGTAGCCGTTATGACAATAGGCTTTTCTTCAAAATGGTTTCATCTTTCTCTACTGATACGTAGGACACCAGTATGTCAGCCAACTAGACGGATATAATGAACAAAAGATCTCACAAGACTCATCGGGAATGGATACCTCATCCAAGGATACCGCCGCCCGCCAACGGACGGGGGGGTCTATCTTTTGAATTTATTTGCCGTCCATCCGCATGCTCGATATCGTACGTACGATATCGTACCTGCTTCCATGCGATCCTCGTGCGCGCGCTGCGTCCTTCGTCCGTCCTCGAGGATCGAGGTGCCGAGGCGAGGAGGTGTCGTTGTGGAATGATGTGGTGCCCTTTGATGTTGAATATGTTACTTTTTGGTGATGGTTAGACAGCTTCCTTCGCGTTGAGTTGCTGTTGCGCCTTTTAGCATTGTTGCGCTGAAAAAGACTACATACATGGCTAGTCTGATTTTGCCTCCTAAGACTATGAGATGTACTTTTAAAAGCAACCATTTTGGATGTGTAGGAGCGTGGAAATGCCACTGATTATTTGCACCGCTCTCTATTATGAATCCATTCACCGAATACTAAAGATAGAACCTAAGCTTAAATCGGATTGGCCTTGCAAACCCACTTCTGCATCATTGATTGACACTGGTGTAGTTAGTGGTCAAGGAGGAAACGGTAAAGTCATCATCTACAGCAACAATTGCAAGTTTAGACTGGAAAGCACAACGTTGCTTATGAAATGAACATCTTCAAAAGCGACCAGTTTGGATTTGT
Source organism: Thalassiosira hispida (assembly GCA_036939495.1). Taxonomy (NCBI): domain Eukaryota; phylum Bacillariophyta; class Thalassiosirophyceae; order Thalassiosirales; family Thalassiosiraceae; genus Thalassiosira; species Thalassiosira hispida. Next base: position 8,628 of record JALLAU010000484.1, on the reverse strand, counting down.
TGGTCGAAAAGAGGTACCAAGTAGTTGCGCAGCGAAACCCACTGACCAGATCCGTTCCACTCACCTAGTATGCACTAAGATTATGCCGAAGCTCAATTCTGTGAAACCTTACTAAATACCAAACCCACTTGCATTAAGTTGTGGGCGCACACTTAATTGATCGAATAACATGGCTCTTCGAATGAAAGCCAAAGAGAATTTAGAAACGATACGAAATAAATACTATTGGGGGGCCTACAGTGAGGAATGAAAGACAGATACAGGATGCACAGCACTATGTTTTGTTGCCAACATTTTATTCATAATATGTGCCCCTCAAGTGATAGACGACAGCTGAATTTTCGCTTCGTGCCTACTATGAAAGGAAGATAGCAGTCGAATGCCATTTACAACAGTTTTAGTCATTAATACTACAGTGTGCCATCGAAACAGTGATCGCTCGCTCATACACAAAAATTGGAAAGAAAAAGAAATCTAATCCTTCTTCCCACTCTTGCTCAAAGGCACATCCTCCAAACTCTTGTAATACTGAACTCCCTCCAATTCATCAATGTAATGACAAGTCTTCGCAACCCTCCACATGGCCATGTACCACGGGGTGGGGTCATAATTGTACAATCCCTTCGGCTCCAAGTACGCCTTAATGGCCGCAGTGGCCACATCCGCCTTGTAGAATGGCATCTCGTGGAACAAGTGATGGGCCACGTGAGTGGATCCAATCTTGTGGTGGAAGAAGTCAAATATTCCGTACGGGCGATCGATCGTGGACAACGCGCCCCTGACCCATGTCCATTCTCCCGGTCCGTATTGTGGTACGGAGGGATCATTGTGTTGGAGCCAGGTGTAAAGGACGAGCCACGCTTGGTTCCACATGAGCGGGCCAATGTACCAAAGTGCCACGGGAAGGGCGCCGTATTCCTTGCAGGCGAAGAAGACGCCTACCCAGGCGGCAATTACTCCAATTGTCGATAAGGCAATCTTGAGTCGAAGCTTGGTGGGGAACATCTTCGACCATGGTCGGAAGTGATCAATAATCTCGCCCTCGAGGACCTTGCCTTTCTGGTCCAGTCTACCCGTAGAAGCTAACCCCATCAAGTACAACGGCCATCCAATCACCAAGTGCGCGAATATTTGCAAAATGGCAAAGGGACCATCCCCAATAGCCTCGTGGATCGCGGCGTAACCACCGTGACGTTCATTATGCTCGCTCAATCCATACTCCTCGCGGCTATTCGGAACGTGGCTCTCTCCGTCCATGGTATTGTTCGTACGGCGGTGATGCTTGGCATGAGAATATTGCCATGCAAAGTACGGCACCATCAGCGCTTGGTGCATGACGAATCCCCAAATGTCATTGAACGTCTGGGAGGGGGAGAAGGCGCCGTGTCCGCATTCGTGGGCGAGCACCCAGTGTCCCGTCAAGATGCATCCCATCCAAAATGCATACGTGTTCCACCCCACAAACCACGTCAATGCATCCAAGCTCAAAAGGTCAGATGGAAGGTCGGTAGAGAGCGTTCGGTATGCGGCGTAGGCACATCCGACGGCCATGGCGGTGTCCTGTGCGACAAAGTACATGGAGTGAAGGTACGAGCGTTCGAAGCATTCCTTGGGGATGACCGCCTTGATCTCGCCCTTGGTTGGAAGCTCGGGTGCCTTGGGATCCAACGGATTGTACGGGCTTGTCCAGTGACCATCCTTGGAGATGGTGCTTTGGATTGGGTGTGTTGATACGTTTGCTTGACCTCCTTTTCCCATGGTTGATCTCAATACGCAATTCAAAGCAGTGTGATATTTTTTTCTTCTTGGAAAAGTTTGTGTCGGTTATTTTTGAACGAGCGCGCGGATGACGAACACCACACCAAGTTTTGCGGTTGGAGACGCACACAATTCTATTCAAGGAATCCCATTCGTTCCGCGGAACGAAGCCACGTCATCGTTTGGCGATATGCAATTGGTACACTTCTACGTAAATTCTTCAACATATCGCTCAAAGTCCATGTGGTCAGATGTCTAATCTAAAATGCGTGGTGGCAGTTAAATTCCTGACTTTTCGCCTCTGGTACTACTTCACTTGCGGAAAATGGCAGTGAACACATATTATTTTTCTGGCGGGGGGTCGATCGTCGCCGCCGGCATTGAGAAAGAGTTACGATAGGTACCTACCTACGATACCTACCCGTATTGAATATATCCCAAGGGAGAAGAATGATCTGCGCCTCTTACCTAATGCCTTTCTACAGCTTTCTACCTAGGGTTGGTTTCGGGTTTTAGTGCGCCGTGGCCCGATAAAACGCCCCCGCAGATCAAGAAGCACGGTAACTGGGAATCAGGAATCACAAGGTATTGGGAAACTGAGGGTTCACTGGGGGTTCATGTTGTGATGAGAGGGGATCAAGAATAAGAAGTCATGTGAAGAGAATCCTCTCTACTGTATTGTAGCAAGGAAATTGCTGACGTGTGCAACTTGCTCCATCAATGCGGTATGTTTTGCCTGCAAAGCAGCATTCTCACTCCGCAGCTCTGCATTTTCTTGTCGTTGTTTGGCGACCTCTGTTTGCGTCTTTTCATGAAGTTGTTGCTGTTCATGATGAATCTTTTCACCTATTACATCAGATATTGCCTAAATGCAACCTGGGCAGGGGTTGTTCCAACCATAACTCAGCCATTTGTACCGGCCACGGCATTCTCGTACCTACGCTGATTTTACATGGCCGGTACAAATAATTGGCTAAATAGGTATTGTATGTACTATAATAGGTATGTCATCCTTTACATGTAGGAGTTAGTAAGATTATAATTTCTGGACATAAAGAACAAATCTCAAGAAGTGGCATCTCATTCGACGATGTGAATTTCATGTCTTCTTTCTTAGTTTATTAGGGAAGTAGCCCTCTAATTACCAGTTAGGATACCACTTTTCGGGAGGAATTTCAGGGGTCCTGCCAGCTCAAGCAGCAACAGCAACCAGAAGCGAGCTAAGTCGTTCGAATTTCCTTCGCTACATTTGAGTAGGATCTTTGGTGTACAGCCCGAGAGGAGGAGATACATCATTGGCAATCATCGTTGAGAGGTAGATCAGGGTGAAAAGACATGCACCATCAAATGTGAGGATGACATACGCTCTGAGGGATGTGAACTGGGGAAATTGCGCTCATATGATGGAATGAAAGTTGGACTTTGAAGTGCATCGCATCAATGTCCAGGGTGGGGGTATACTTAGATGTACCAGACTGGATAAAGCCTTGAATAGCAGCCGAGTTCTCGAATTTTCCATGAAATGGGTAAACCCCGTGTCCGAGAGAAAGGAGGACTGTAAACCCACAGATGAAGACCAAGAAGAGGGTTTCTCAGTGTGTGCCGACGTGCTGGGAATAGCTCGGGGGACGGATGACAGCTGAAAGGCTAGAGGATAGCGATAACGGAGGATGTCGGTACTTTGATTTTATCCAAAGAGACTTGGAATTAAGTAAGCTGGTCGTGGGCGAAGAAGTCGTGGGATATTTCGACGTGAGCATATCAAAATGATGGAGGAAGGAGAAAGTATGAAATCATTCTTCAAATGTCTGCAACTGATGTTGATCAATGAGATGGGACTGGATTCCCTCGCTTCAGTACTTTTGTCCACTCCTTTCCACATCTACGAAGACATGGTTGACTACTTTTTGGCACTGTTCCGTGCGCGTGGTGAAGCAGAGCCTGACGACGAGGTGAAAAACATTCTCATTCTGTATCGCATTATAAACAAAATTGGAGAATTCTTTGAGGAACAGTTGGAATTACGAGCAGCAATATGGTGTTACAATCACAACTTGAAGTCAGTGAGGGATCAAAATGTGAGATTTCCACGAACTGCGCCGAGGAAGTCCCTTGTTTCTCAGCTTTGTTATATTGGTCTTGCCAACAAACGAATGGACAATTTTACTGAAGCTTCTAGGTGTTATGAAGCGGCAATTAATGAGTTGAGCGCCCATAGCTCAGCCTTTGGCAGGCCTGGAGTGAAGGAAAGTCTTATGAAGAACTTAATTGGCAATGCAAAACAATTGCAATTAGAGGCAAACGAATGGTTTGGAACTTCTGGTGAGATGACAGGCTGGAGTCTAGAAAATAATGACGACGTTGTAGAGATGGCATGTGCAACATGTAGCGGGAAAGGTGTTAAAAAGTGTTCAGCATGCCGCTTGGTTTGCTACTGCAACACGGAATGTCAAAGCAGTCATTGGACCAATGTGCACAAATATACCTGCCTAGGCAAAACCGTCGCAAGTAGAAAATTGAATGAAGCCGTATTGTCAGGGTTTCCTAACATAAATTCAGCAAATCACGATCTAAAGCTTTTTGGCAAAAGCTTGTCAGATCGAGCTCCACGAAGAAGGTGGAGTGCGTGACGCTGAAGTCAGCCCTACAGTGAGAGGTGGCAACTGAGCTTGATGCAAGTCAAGAAAGGCTTACTTCGTCCCATCCAACTGTTCTTAGATGCCGGAAGGATAACATTTTAGTAACAGCTTGTCTGGGTTGCAAAGCATTCAATAAAAAATGAAATAGACGATAAACACACAGTCATCTTCTTCTTTGGGTCAAAATAACTGTAACAATCCTCTAGGCAGCTCTCTAACTTCCTTGATGGATTCAGGGCAGCTGAACGTGGCGGTATCGGTCCGAGTAGCAGAGGTTTGATTCTATAGTAGAACGCAAGCATGCTCAGAGCATGTTTCTACCATATCTATTAGGTAGGTCAAGAATTTAATCTTGGGACAAATGGATTGTCGCATTTATGTTGTTATGAGCTCACTACCTGACTCGCACATCTTTTCTCCTTGGCAACTACATGATACAAAGATGCCTGACTTGAACAATTTTTCTCCTTGGCAACTATATCATGATACAAAGATGCCTGACTTTTACAAACTCTTTCCTTGGCATTCATCTATCAGCCCACAATTAAAGTATCACTGAAATGCACATCTTTCAAAAAGAAGTCTCTCATAGCTCAACATCAAGCTTAGTTGCCTCCTCTCAATGCACGGCTGACTTCAGCATCAAACGCTTCATCTTCTCCGTCGAACTCGTTCTCGTTACCGACAAACTCAGAACCAGCGAGCTTGGCACAGTAATAGTCATCCTTCCTGATCGCATCTTTCACTGAACCCTTTCCACTCTCCTTACGGCTGGTCCTGTCAAACAAGCCCCCGTTACGGCTATCCAATGTGCCTTTATCGTAGAGCTGTGGTTGGTTGAAACAGAAAGTCCGTTAGTTACTGATGAGCGGTATACTTCTATTATGTAGACTCGGTGATTGTAGAAGTAGGGTACACTTACACAACGGCACTCTTCGTCTACGCAATTCCAGTCGTAACCCCTGAAGCTATCGAGAAGCTCGGAGCGGACATCATTGACACATGCATCGGCGCAGTCGGAAAACTCCTGTAAGGTTGTAGGGAGTTTTCAAGCACGAGAGAACCATATGAGAGACTTCAAGAAACTCAGAGACATATACAATCTCGTGCGTGATAAAATATCAATTTACCTTCACATGATCAAATTCTCCAAATTCGTAGAGATCATCGTTCTTATCAACGCACTGGGAATTGGACCTCACGAGATTAAACCTGTACCTCTGTCCACTACGGCGGGGACGGGGGCGTTCATCATCAACACAGTCTTTGCTAGGGCGCCTTCCAGTAGGCCTGCGTGTGGGCTGGAATAGATAGTACGCAATTTTACAGACGAGATATTTAGGTATTGTTTGAGGGTTGATTAGAGAACAATCTCATACTCATTCTATACTCTATACAAAATAGGAACATACCTTACGGGTGGGCTTACGGGTAGACTTCACATCACACTTTGGTGCCTTACTAGGACAATCTACCCCACCATTCTGTGATTCCAAAGCCACAACATGATTACCAGACGTTAGGTAAAAATGACAGTACATCGTGGAACTATATTAGCATAGTATAATAACTCACCTCCTTGCAACATTTGGGGTGGCCATCCTTCCAGCAATTGTAGTCCTTCTTTCGTTCGCAGTAATCTGGGCATGCCGGAAAGTGTCAGAAGGAATGAGGGACACAGAGGACATAAAAGTGAAAAATACCACATGTAAATGATATCACTTACCTGGCTTACGGTCATCACTGCTGGGCTTCGTGGGCTTGGGTGTGTTCTGACATACAACGATAGTGAAAAAGTGTCAGTAAAGCAATTTTCTTGTGATGTTCTAGCATGGCTGTGCAGATTTATTACTTCGCATTTACTTACTGCTGGAGATGGCGCCTTCGTCGCCTTACTATGAGTAGGATTGGGCGTCTTATACCCTGTGGCATGAGTGGGATTTGGCGTTTTCTGGAATATGAAGAAAAGAATACGATAGGTGTTTAGTGATTATCGTACGAAAAGTAGGACTTTGACTAAGCAATAGATCACATTCAATTACCTTTTCCTTATCGTCCTTGTCCTTCTTATCCTTTTTTATTACAGATCGCATTGAAAACAGATGGTGAGAGTCAGTACAATAGAAACCACGAATCGCAGACAATCTTCAAAATAGACTCACATCTTTCTCATCGTCCTTCTCCTTTTTCTGAAATTGAATTGCAACAAATTAGATTATGTCAGCTGCCGACAAAACGAATCAAACAAAGGCAACGACAAATGACACCGCTGTCAAAACACTGATCGATTCACCTCCTTCTTGTCTTTCTCATCCTTCCCATCCTTTTTCTAAACAAGTAGAGCAAGCACATGACAAAAAGTTGAGTATTGGTACACATAGGCAGACGGAAATTCACTACACATGGCATCAAAAGTTCCATCGTGGTGAGAGGTATTCAGAGAGAGAAACTCACATCCTTCTTTTTCTTGTCGTCACCCTCATCGTCGCCCTTCTTCTCAACTGCGACAAGCTCATCCTCATTGTCGAGTAGGCGGACGGTCTCGCTGACGATTTCCCCTAACTCCTTCTCGACCTCCTCTTCCTGGGAATCATCTTTGCAGAAGAAAACCGACGTCCTGTCATCCTTCGGTCCACTCGAGCACCTGCAGCTAGCAATGCCACTCCCATCCGAATGACCATTGCACCGTGCTCCGTAGGGAGGGTGGAGAATCTCGTCGCAGTATTTGCCACAGTCATCGCAACTCTCAATGCCAAAGTCTTGGCAGGTAGGTGTTTCCTGAAGCAGCAAAGAAAATAGAATAGATGAGCGCGTAGGTCACATCTCGCAGGTTATGAAAGATGCGGCACAAAGTCAATGGAGCTAAACATCAAGGCTCAGAAACTCACCTGAATTCCTTCCGACGTGGCGACAGCATTGTCAGCAGCTCCCGTCTTCTCCAAGTCCAAGAGAGTGTCAGCTGCGCGCAGAGTACACAAACAAACGAATAATTTGGGTTAGAGGAGAATGATACTGATACGAGACTCGAGAGATGTCCAGCATGTGATGCCCATGATCAATGATATCGCCACATACAATAAGCGGAATCGAACAGCTAGCGCGCGCGGCTTGCAATACATACCTGAGGCAGACGCCGCCAGCATCAAAAAGAAAGTTTTAGAAAAGGTCTTCATATTGTAATTGTAGTAGATGATTGATCAAAGGTTGTTTTTGGAAACGAAAAAATGTTCAGTGGCTTGATTTGATTATTATGCGAGTGTTTGTTGCGATGATATTATGAACTGTGAACAAGATATATATGATGTGTGAACACTATTGTGAACCGGTTGTGAACAGAATGAATGACGAACTCAACATCGTGTGAACTGAACGCGTGGCTCTTGCTTCTGAATCTGATGAGGCGGGGCTCATAAAACAATCTTTCTCGTCTGGCGAATCTAGACACAAAAAAACACGCGTCTAAATTCTGGGCTCAGAGCGATCATTTCGTGTGGGTATAATGTGGGAACTAAATAGTATTATCGCTGAATAATGCTCTATGGCCTGAGCTGCCATAGATTGGCACTTGTGCGCAGCAGGGAAAGCAAGTCTTTTTCAAACATCTCTCTTGGATTCCAAAACTCACCCGCAATCTGTAGCACGAATAGCGTGCTGCTCCCAGAAACCCGGCCCGAGTTCACGTTTGCTGGGATGACGAAGATAACTAGATAGCAGGGGCAGTAGGCAACAATAACATTTGTTTTATTGCTTTCAGTACCCAAAGTAACAAATGACCATATCCCGAATCCCGTGGCGTTGTTGGTTTTATCTAACATGTAATTAGACAGCCGCCCCGTCCTCATCCATGATGTCCCGTCAGGTTGGCTCCGTTGGTTGTTCTTGTGTACGTTATACCCAACGACACTCTTCTGGTTTCTGGTACCTCCGTTTGCTGAACCTGATGCTCCACCTCTGCTGTCATCACATCCGAAGAGCATCGATGTGACTGGTCCAATGCGACTAATCCTATTATGATTCGGTGCTGTGAAGTATTTCAGGCCATTCCAGTTCTTTAACATTACCCTGACCGCCCCTTGTGATTTGTCAGTTAGAATGAAGCCATGTCCGCCGTTGATCAAGCCTTTCATAATGTCAGAGACCACTCTCTCATGCAGACTTGTAACTAAGTCGACCCATCCTAAGTCAGACTTAAAATCTAAGTCTAAGTTTTGCCTAAGTCAGGCTCCACCCC
>JALLAU010000483.1:0-14958 GCA_036939495.1 Thalassiosira hispida | reverse complement strand
TGGATACAAATTTTAGTTAGATTCCCCACATTTTTTCCCGTAGCTAACTATAGTGCCCCCTTGCTTATGAACCAATCTGAGCCAATCTGTCAAGAGACATTTAGAATCACAGACACTCACAGAGACAATAAACTACTGACAATACATACTGCCAAGGAGCATAATATTGTACAGCCCACCCCAAGAAGAATTGCCCCAATACGAGAACATCAACCTGTCCGTGCATCAACTGCCTTCCGTCGAAGAAACTTTTAGGTTTTGCACATGAGTAGTTGAAGCAGGTTGAAGCCCCCTCTAGAGGTAGGTATTTACCTACATGCACCAACGCAACCTAACGCAACCCAACCAATAGGTACCGAAGTCGAAAGAAGACAACACCAACCGCCTTTCTATCTACGTAGATACCTAAACAAATTCTTGTCGGTGAGAATACAAAAGTGCAACGATGTTAATTTTCGGCGGTGTCAGCAAGAGAACTGCGAACCGAGAGAGAGAGAGAGTGTGAATGAAGAACACAATAAAGGCAAAAAATGGAGCAACGTCGATCTCTAGATAAAGACTCCGACAACGAGAAGAGTTCCATGAACTGAGCCGAGGGAGATCCAGGCCGAGCGAGAGAGAGATTGCGAGATTGAATGAAAGAGCTGCTGAGCGAGCCTCGAGATCGAGTATATAACACACCCCTCCAATAAAACCGCCGCCCGGGATTCGAATACTTGAGAGACAAGACCTAATAAGGGGGTGGTGCATGAAAATCGCATCATTGAGACAGATTCATATATTATTATCTTCTGTCATTGAAGAAAGGACGGTGCATGAAAATCATCGTTCGTTTCCATACATCCATCATTATGAACTCCATTCTAATAAGCCAGTGAGTATTATATATATTTATATTCAACCCCAAAACGTTATTCATATATCATGTTCCTCCCCACTCACCTCTTTCCTACAATTGCCCCACTTCTAAAAGACAAAGACATCATCCACCACTCCACCATGCCATTATAGCCGCTGCTGCGTTGGACGAATCCTCACAATCCGCATCCTCGTATTGTTCCTCTAGACAAAGTCAACGTAGCTATACATCGTTTGTCGATTTGAAGAATGCTTGGGAGACAAAGTCCAATGCTGGAGGTAGCATCACTTCTAGCTCGGTGAAGAATAATAATCGATCGTCGGTGGGTACGAGTAATAGTTTGAGTCGTCGCCATTCCTTCAACAGCAACAAACACAACAGCAAGGGAAGCTATAGGTCATCATCAGGCGGAGGAGGCGGTGGGGATAATAAATTGTTGCGTAAATCCCTCACCAGTGCCTCCAAATCCATGGCAGATTGTGGACAACAACAACAGCAACACCAGCAAAGCTACGCCACACGATTGTACGGCGTGGGGAGGACTAACGGGGCAGACTCTCCGTATGATACTACCGCTAGCACCACTGCCTCGGGCAATAATTTGTACTTGCCCAAACAACACAACAACAACAATGGAGGGGGGAACTATATTGGCGGCGGGGCGAACGAACATGATAACGCCACCCATCCGCGAAAGAAGGATGATGGGGAATTGGCAAAGCAGCAATTCGATCAAGCTCAAAATACTAGTATGGATCGACAACATGAGCGCAGTAGTAGTATTGACAAGGGTGCCAAATATATCGAGGGGAGTATAAATAGCGATCAGGGACAGTTGGAGTTGTTGGCATATTTGTACCAGCAAAAAAAACAGTCGGGGCAAAAGATTGAGTCGTGTGCGACGAGTAGGCCAAGTAGTAGTGCGAGATTCGATACGCTCAAGAGGCTCGGGGGAAATGCAAGTGGAGGTATTGCGGCGGACGTTGTTGCAGTGGACGCACCCAGGCCTCTTCGGCAAGACGCGGACGGTATTACCGTGGACACTGCTCCCAGGCCTCCTACTCTTGTAGCGGAAGAAGTTGACTTTGACGATGATTGTCAAGCAGCAGACTACTTTGTATCCAAAACCAATGGGCAACAACAACAACAACAACATCTCGCCAGCCATCACGACAAAGCTGATCCACAAGACGAAGCCGACCAATACGAGGATGCACTGCCAACCCCACTCCAAAACGAGGTAATGTCACTCCTAATGTCCAATCCCAAAATGTCATCGAATATTGGTCCATGTGAATTATGTTTTAATGAAGGGCATCCTACATTGCAATGTCGAATGTTGAGACAAGGTACATTAAATGGGGATAGTGAGGAACCACTGAGAAGATTAAAGTCTAGATTGCTAACGGAGAATGTAACGAGGAATGCCAGGGTATCAACAACAACAACAAAGGGCAAGTCAAAGAATAGCAATGACTACACAGTGGCAAAAGATTTGGGTGCCTCGGGGAAAGTGAACAATACCGAGCAGCTCGTTTTTTCTCAGCAAGCAGCGGCTCAAGGGAGGAATACGAGCCCCATCACACGGCCATCGCCGCCGATATCGCCTGGTCCGGCATTGTCGCCGCCTCCGCCTTCCCCTCCGCCAAAAGCAGCTGCTGCTTCGTTAGCCATCAACGCTAGCACTGCCGACGTCGCAACGAATGAGCCAGATCTTATGGTCAATCCAGACTTGATAGCCACCGCCCTCCTCAAGACACAACAACTCAATAATCCACCACCTCCGGAACTCGAACAATTTCTAAGTTCGCCAACAGGGTTGAATTGGGAAGATTTAGTACTGAGCATGAAGCTCAAGAAGAGAAAGGAGGAATCATTATTGAACAAGGAGATTATTGTCTTGGATGACGATGAGGTTAGTGCCATGGGTAGTACGGAACGATTGATTGAGGGCGGAATGGAGGATGGTGACGAAGAAATGTTGGATGCGGATAAATTTGTGGGGGATGATCGGTTCATGGGAAATGTTGTCACGGGTTATTTGAACGAACATGAAAGAGATGCCGATGAGGATAGTGATGATGACAGCGAGGATGGAGTGTCGATTGCAGGTTCGAGCATCTCTTCCAAATCCATCTGCAGTCACAAGAATGGAAATGACGAGGACAACATTTTGAACATGAGCGGAGTGGTCAATGTCCGTGAGGTTGAGTTTGAGAAGACGGTAGAAAAGGTTGTCACGCGCCAAGTGTCGGCGGATAGAGCAGCTGGTGATGTAATACCAGTAGTGAGGGAACGCAAAGATGTGAATGATGGACTAGTGGAGAAGGAATGCAAGGAAGAAGCGAAACTAACAAAATCGCCACTGTCTCCTCGAAAATCTTCAAGACGATCGCCTCCACGAGCAAATAGGCCATCGCCAAAACGAAATGATAGGTTGGAGAAGAAGATTGAAATGGTCATCACTGAACAACAACAGGAGAAGGAACAGCAAACACATCAGCCACAACCACAGCAACAGGAGATTGACATGATGGAAATGGACATGATAAAAGACATGCCAAATCCCTTCAAGGAATATCGACCACCCAAAAAGATTAGTCCACTGAGTCCACCTCCTCCATCGAGGCAGTTATCGTCGAAATCGTTTTCATCGAGAAGGGCGCAATGGTCTAGGAGCAAGAGTGACAGCACTAGAAACAATCTTGGCAAGGAGGAGAGAAGCAATAAGTCGTTGAAAGGCAGTGGTAGTAGGTTGTGGGGATTGAATCAACGAGGAACTTCAACGTCAATCAATAACTCCTCTGGAAGATCGATTGGTTTAGGATGTGGTTCAGCATTCTCGCCCATCAAGTGTGTAGAGGCATCTGGCTCGGCATTCTCGCCCACCAAGGCTTCATTGTCTGCATACCCAGCGGCACCATCAACCCCAATACTAAGCTCGCCAACGACACCCAAAACGGCCATGGAAACACCCGACTATGACTCGTCTCCAGAACAATTCACAACTCCAAAACGAAGCAAAAGCGTTCCTCTATCCATTAACAATAAGGAGTTGGTTTTCAGTCCGATTGAACATCATCCAAACACTACGTCTACCACATCATCGTCATTACAGCATTCCGTCATGCCTCTACCAATATCGCCCAAGGCACGACGGAGTAGTCCTCAAAGGAGTACAAGTTGCGGAGTTGTTGTTGTTGTAGGTGGAAGCAGCAGTAGAAGTATTGGTGGTTGTGGCAACAGTGTTGGTATTGGCAATGATCCAAGAGATGTGCACGTGTCACCACGCATACGTGCATTATCAGCAGCTGCGCGACGACGAGTCCATAATGCAGAACGAGAACATCATCATGGACTGCTGCATAGTAGTGCAGATGATCGACTGCATAGTGCAGATCGACCACTACACGAGTCGTCATTGGATCCACCAATTTTACTAATGGCCAGTACTTTATCCACAACAGAGGATGATTTAACAACGAGCAGTCCTACCGATGCATTGTTGAATAATCTATCAGGGTCATCATCAATGTCCATGACACGGGGATATAGTGAGTCGATCATGACGAGTATGATGAATAGCGAGAATGATGATCCGCCATTGTTGCCCATGCCAAGTGACGATGTAGACGACGAGGAATATGATGCAGAGGAAAAGGATGATGGTTTTTACGATCTTGTTCGTGGTAGGAGTAGTGCTTCTTCACGGTGTATTATTGATGGTAGCGTTGCAGCAGCAACATCCGCAGTATGTGATGATAATATCCATTGTGCTGGTGACATCAAACGGGAGACTGATGCTGCATTTGAACCCTTTCCGACATCCTGGGATGATGCAACTGTTGTTGGAGGCGCGAGTGCTGTGAATGTCGCCACTCCTGATGCTGCAGCTGCCGAGAATAGTCACAATATCAGTGGCCCTCCAAGGAACACAGCAACGAAAAAGCTCAGCATCATGTCCACATCCAACACCACGGCAACAACATCCGCAATGACTCCCAGCAATAGCCAGACGCAACAAGAAGATGAAGTCTACAATACTGTTGAACCCACCAAAAAGAAGTCTACCACTTCAACTTCGCTTGTACCAGTATTCATATTGCCACAGTCGTTATTAATGAATCGAAAGACTGCGAGTTGCTGGCAGATTGCACGGCATCGTATTCGGCGGACTAAGGGAGAGTTTTGATTTTGATACATATTCACATCACGCTTAAAGTACATCTTCCTTTGCACCTCTCGTATTTGTGATTGAGGCATAAGTACCCCTCACTAGACAATGTACACTGCTTTGTTGTATCTCATGAAAGCCTGCTTGAATATCTTTTCAACAGAAGAAAATGGAGTTCGGAATGGTTATGCACAAACAAGTGTGATTGCCAAAGCAGTACCATACTTGAAATTCTTCCACAAGGATCACATCTCTGATGCTGTAGTGTCATATTTAGTGGGAAGGGTCAGAGAATGATTGAGCTTGCGGACACTCGGGTTCATTCTTATCCTACTTTGGTTTTTGGGGGTGACTATGTGATTGATATTGCTCTGAGCATTTCACACATGAACATTGAACATCTCTCTCTCTCTCTAGACCATCATAGACAAAACTTTTATTGGGAATGATGAGGTCAGTACTTGGTCTTACTGATGCAGCATGTATGCATGAAACATTTCAAAGCGTATGCTTGAATCATGGTTGAATAAAAAAGTGTGATTGCCAAGTAGTACCCATTCGACTATGATACAGTATGATACTTGACCATGTCTTCTTGAAGAGAGAGGTAAACAAAGGCTCTTACATGGGTATGTATTAGGTATGCATGAAGACGTCTCATTGAATAAAAGCCAGGTGAAGATGTAGTATGAATCATTAGTACTACTTGGGCAAACAACACACATCTCTATCACACCTCTCCTCACAGCTCATTTCTCACAGTCCAGCGCACAGCATGATTTCTTCCTATCGCCAAACTTACGTGAAGGATTGATAGGAATTGATAAATTTATCGCTGTGATGTTTGTTATCCCGCCAAATTGGTCACAAATGAAGATGGCGCGGGATCGCCGCTTTGCTAGATATCGTACCATACACACCTTCTTTTGCTATCGTAACTATTATTGAGTTTGAGTGGTAGCATGCAGCATGCAACAACGACGTCGTGTCATTCTATTCACGCCATAATATAACGAGGATAGCAAGCAAGCAAGCCGCAAACTAACACCATCATGAATGGAAGAACAAGAAGCAGCAGCAGCAATAACCATTATCGTAACAGCTCCGGTGGCGACACGGCGGCCACTGAACGATCCTCTATCAGCACCCCATCGTCGACGATGAATCCCAAATCCGCCACCACGACCTCCACACCACCAGACCGCCGCAACTCCACCACCACCACCACCATAGATCTCGAATCCCAACGCCATCAAGACCGTCGCGTATGCCACATCCGATTAGCAATGATAACCACCCTCCTGACCTCCACCACAATCGTCGCGGCATTTACAGGAATATATGTGGGCAATGATGAACGATCGAATTTTCAACTGCAGTATAATGATAGCGTGGCCAAAGTTGCTGGAGCATTTCAAAATCGCATTAATACCAAGTATGAGGTTGCCAATACCTTTTCGGCAATGATTACTAGTAGGTATGGAAATGTGGCGCAGCTTGCGGTGGGGAGGGATCCGCTTTGGCCCAATGTGACCATACCCGATTTTCAAGAACAGACGGCTGGTTCACTGGCAATTGCCGATGGTAGAGCCATATCCTTCAATCCTATTATCACGCAGGGTGAGAATAGATTGGAATGGGAGGAATATGCGACAAACTCTGCATGGATACTGGGATCCAAACGACTTATTGAACCTTTACCAAATACTACCTGGCCGGAGAATCGCACGGTATCATTTGGTATATACAGTCGCAACTCCGAAGGAGAAGTAATCTACAATCCAACCTATCATCCATCCTCGGTGAACTATTCCAATGTCATGGTACCAGTATGGCAAATAGCACCTATAAAGGGGAATGAACCGGCGGTCATGTTCAATTTGCATTCCGAACCAAAAAGGCAGGAGGCATTGGATCATATGATGGCGGAGAAGGTTGCGACATTGACGGATTTATTGCAGCTGGTGCAGGATGGGAGCGAGACGAGACCTAGTTCCATCTTGTTTTATCCCGTGTTTGATGTGTTCGGTAAGGTGGATACTGAGGAGAACGAAGACGAGGAAGTTGGAAAGGATACTAGCGAGATGGATCAATCGAAGAATACACATGGAGGACGTCAGCAGAATGTAGAAGCATCCGTCTCCATAGTCTTCAGCTGGGACACTTTACTCAATAGAATTCTACCAGATTACATCAAGGGTATGGTATGCGTTCTCCAAAGTTCCACGGGACAAAGCTTTAGTTATAGCATTAGTGGAGATACCGTCACGCTCTTGGGAGAGGGTGATCATCACGATACCAAGTATGACGAGTATGGACGACGTGTCAATGCCAAGTTATTGGTGGATGAGGAGGGAAAAGAGTTCATTACGTACTCATTGGATTTATACCCTTCGGAGGAGTTTGAAGCGCAGTACCATACGAACCGGGCGGGGATATATGCCGCGGGTGCCGTGCTCATTTTTTTGTTTACGGCCGGTATGTTCGTACTGTATGATTATCTTGTGGAGGATCGTCAAAAGCGTACGGCGAGGTTGGCACGACAGACTGGGAATATTGTGGATGGCATGTTCCCCGCCGCGTTTCGCGAACGTCTCTACAAGATACACGGTGACGGCATACCACGTCTACGCAGACGCAGCAGTTCCAGCAGTTCGGATGATTCAGGCAATGTTGGCTCTAGACGACGATCTTCTACTGGTACTGGATCTGGCGGCAGTGGCGGCAGTGATGCCAGACGTCGCCCATCCAACACGAGTGGAAATAGTGGTAGTGCTGGTGCCAGTTCATCTACCAGCACGAGGAGCAATGGTGGTGGAGCCAATGATGATACGACACGTGGCTCAATGCCGGCATTGAAACGATCATTGAAAATAGGACAAAGGTCGAGTATATCGGGTGTTTTGGGTGGGAAGAAACAGATTGATAAGTTTATGAAGGGATTACGGCATGATGCAAGGAATGTACATTCGAATCCATTGTTGAAGAGATCGGAGGGTGGTGTGGATGATGAACCGATTGCGGATTTGTTTAACGATACGTCTATTATGTTTTCGGATCTTGTTGGTAAGTTGCAGTTTGCTTAGGTTGGTTTCTCTCTTCTTCTATTTTGCATATACATTGCATATCGATGCCATGTCTATTGCCTCTATGAGATCACCGACACGAGTCTCACGTTGTTTCAATCTTTCTTTGCTCCTTGTCCATCTATTCATGTGCAGGCTTTACCAAATGGAGCTCAAACCGATCGCCCCACGAAGTGTTCCGTCTCCTCGAGCACATATTTTGGGAGTTTGATGACATTGCCGCCCGGCACAACGTCTTCAAGCTCGGTACGATTGGCGACTGTTACATTGCCGTTACTGGCATACCCGAACCCATCGTTGACCACGCCATCGTTCTGACCCAATTTGCGTTTGATGCACGTGACAAGGTCCGTGAGGTGTTTGCCCGTCTCGATTCCGAGGGTATGGACACTGCCAGGCTAGATATGAGGTTTGGCATACATTCAGGCGACACGATTGCAGGCATATTACGTGGGACCAAGTCACGCTTCGAATTGTTTGGTGATACCATCAACACGGCGAGTCGAATGGAAAGTACGGGAATGGGGGGCAAGATTCAAGTGTCCGAGGCGACTGCCGAGCTAATCAGACGTGATTATAAATCCCGCTGGCTTACCAAGCGTGATACGTTGGTTACCGCCAAGGGCAAGGGGGAGCTGCAGACTTACTGGGTGGAGCCTGAACGAGCTGGATATCGTGTTTCGTTTTCGGAGGACATTATTGATAGCAAATTCTTGGCTGACATCAATAAATGTAGTTGCGATAATAACCTTCGAAGAGGGTCCAAGGGTTCGCGTCGTTCGTCCGGGACGGGGTCGGATCGATTCTACCAGCATGAATACGGCTCGAGCAGCAGTTGCGGACAGCTATCTCAGTGGGATGAGGAGAAGGTTGAAGAGGATGATCAATTCGGCTCGAGTACACATGTAAATGACGATGTTGAAATTGCGAGAGACGTTTCATTGGACGAAGATAATGACCAGTTTTACGAAGGTTCGCCTATCATCAATGTATCAGCCGAAGTGAGAGAGCTGGGTGCAACTGTCGATGCTGAATTGGCGAGGATATTCTTGTCGGATGAGAATGACGAGTATGACGATCACTTTGACTCTAGGGCGCTGAACGCTGACGAATCAGCTGAAGTGGAAGAAGTTTATGCCGACGACGATGTTGAAATGGGAAAGGCTATAGCCTCGGCTGAAAGCGAGGACATGCTCAGGATATTAGACGAGGTTGATCAGTTTGACTCTAGTACGCCGAACGACAATGAATCAGCCGAAGTGAACGAGTTGAATGCAAATGATGATATTGGAATGGCGAGGGCTGTCTCGCCGGATGAACATGAAGTCAAGCTAGACAAGGATGATGAGATTGTCTCTAGTGCGCTAGACGGCAATGCAGCTGAAGCGAAGCATTTGAGTGCGGACGAGGACACGCTCGATGACGCTGATCAATTTGACAACAGTACGCTCGAATTCATTACAGCTGCAGCTTTGAATGTGAACGATGACATTGAAATGGCAAGGGGCGTCATTTCTGGTGAAAACGAGGGCACACTAGACGGGGCCGATCGGCTCAAGTCTAGCGAAGCAAAAGTATTGAATGAGAATGCTGATGTAGAAATGGGGAGAGTCGGCTCGTTGGATGACAATGTGTGAACCTCTTTTGGAAAGATCGGGCACTCTAAAGGCAAGCGAGACAAGTTTTGAATGGGATAAAAGGCTTAAAATAAACTCTATTGCTTCTATGTTCTGGCATTCAATCATCCATCCTCCTGTCTCAATACATGATCACGAGTAAGGCGCAGCAAAAGAGCACACTATTTTTTTGAGGTTACTGACAGTACAGTCATACCATTGCTGAATTGCTTTTATTTCTGACACGAGAGCTGTGGTTGGCACCAGCATTACAACTTGCACAATGTACTCACCTCTAGCTACATAACAGATCAGATCTGTAATGACATAGAGTGGGAAGATGAGAATGAACGAAAGTCATTAATTCCGGGAGAATGCAAAATAAACTTTGGACTAGTAACAAGAAGTAATCGTTATGATGTTGGAGAGGGTTCCTGCTCGCTGTTGCATACTGCGTGGTCAAAACCAAGGCCTATTATGTGACACATATGATTTGAGTTGGCTAACGTGTGAATGCTTGTGTTGTCATAGGAGAATTCCATCATAGTGCAGCGAAGCCAGCTGCTGTTATGTCATTCCCGCCAAGGTGAAGCTTTTTAAGGTTGATGTTTTGCTTCAGTGCATCCTCATCATTCAGATTGATATTTGATAGGTACAAACGCTCTAAAGTAGGGTTTGTGGATCCATGACATACGTTTCAATGACTTTTGGCAAGGATTGAGCATAGAACGTTGTAGCCAATCCCATAACCCCCACAGCATTTGATATTCGGATGTAGTCAACATAGGGAGGATCACAAAAATGGCTTCCACGAGACTGCGGCACAAGTACAGCCACCACCTCACATGTTCTTCCTACAGTTTACAGTTCCGATGGATTCGGTTGGCACTGATGTATGGACCAACCTGGACAATCATCTCAAGGGATTGAGGAAGCCCCCATCCACGGCGATGCAACAAAATAACTTGCCTTCCTTTCCTTCGTAGAAGAAGCCCTACGATGAAACCTCCTGGGAAGTGGACTCCATGAGAATCTGCATGACACCCATCCCATGATCGCAACGGCCTTTCCATATCAGCAAAGTGGAGTCGCAGACATTGACGCTTCTCAGCCAGAGATCAGGAATTGCAAATTCTTTCGTTGCGCCCTCTTTAACTTTGGTCATGTATGCTTCGGTAATAGGTAACAAGGCGACGTGCTGTGATCATGGATGCGCTTCTATCTTGACGATCTGCGATTACTGGACGATGCAACCCTCTTGTCGATTGTATGGAGGAAATGCCCACGGGTGGGATGCACAACATTGTTCTATGGAGCTGCCATATTGCAAGAGCACTTGTCGGGGTGTGAGTTCCCGGAGCCAATTCCGCCAGCCCAGCTCAGTGAGGAGCAAAAGGGCCTGCTTAAGATTTGTCTTGATGCTAGGAAGGATGAGCTGAAAACTTTAATGAATGAGGGTGCCTCCTTGGACAGATTATGCGATTGGCTGATCGGCACAAGGGCGCCAACGACAACGCTTAATGTGTTGTCGTGCTGCATTCGAGGGTGCAAACACTCCTTAGGCGGCAGCTCTCAAATGTGCAATACAAAACCAGCTGTCATTCGCCATATGGGAGAGTTAAACCACGCCAACTCTCTTGACTTGGTTGATCAATCGATCTGCCGAGATGTGGGCATTTACACATGCTCCCACGCCACCTGCCCCAGCCTCAAAAATCTTCTTCAAGACAAAGGGAGAGCTGGACCGTCACAACGCAGACGTCCAACCACAACTACCTGTCCCCACCCATCGTTCAATGTCTTCGCCCATTCCACCACATCTCACATACCGTCCCACACTACCAGACGACTCCAGCATTGACTCCACTCCACCCACCACACCCACCTACAACCACGTTCCACCTCATGCTACTGCATCAACTGAAGGGCCAATCCCTTCCTCTACCACCCCCACCAATAATATCTGCACCCTCTACATAACCCCAACCACTGCCGAGCCTTCTCCTCATCACTGGGACACTGGCATTACCTTCATCGACAAGGTCTACCGACTTCCGCTCCAGATGGCGTCCCTTCCTAAAGAAGAACAACAAAAAGAGGTTCCTATCCCTGCAATCTGATCTAATTCGTGTCATCGTCGTTGCCTCCTGTGGGTATGATCCCAATGCCACGCTCCCTGCTTCCGCCCCCGACCCCAGTCCATTCTGGTGGCAGAGCTCCTCTGCCATCTGGAAATGCTCATTTTGGCGCCTACCTCGAAATATGATCGGGATGGAGATAGCATTGCCCGTACCATTGCCAAACGCATCAATGCGCTTCGAAATGGCGACATCCAACAACTCTACGAATCGGCGATGCAAGTCTCCATTTGGACCAAACCCACCCCCTCGCCCCGGTCGGCCTGGCAATCGTGCAGCACAGGGTGCGGCTGATGTTGACAACTTACGCACTTCGATGGCACGCTACCAAGATACCCTGGGGATAGCAACAGCCTGTGATGGCAACTCCCAAAGCATCACTAACCTTTACCCTGACAAGATGTCCATGCAGGGCTTGTATTATCCCTCCAAAGGCACCTTCCAACACCACAGGCTACCTGTAGATATTTGTGCAAACTTCAAGCGTGGAGGGAAGAACAAGGGTGCCCGGGGTGAACTCGGATTCGCTTGACATTTTTATGGACTTGGCTAACCTAAACATTGCCGAAGTCAACGATGACATCCAAGAAATGTTCAACTTAGTTTTCAACGCTCACATCCCTGCTGTCATCCATTGTTACTTCACTGACACATACATGCTCATGCGGTACAAGGACCCAGACGACACCACCTACCTCAGTCCCATTGGAATCCCTGCTGCTTTGCATCGAATCATTGGCACCCATATCGGTTCAACACAATTTCACGTGAGGCCCTCCTGGACATGATTCGTGTCTACTGTACACTACTTATCCCGAGCTCATCCCTCATCCCGCTTGCTTCCATGCTCTAAAGCAACGAGAGCGCGGTGTTCTATAGATGGGAGGATGGAAGTTGGCGCACTATCCACATGGTTGAAGGAGTCAACCAATGCTGCCCCTTGTCCGCCATTTTTGCAGCACTTGTTTTGGAAAGGGTCCTCCGCCCATTGAATCAGAAGCTTCGAGCAAGAGCAGCCGCTAGACTTGCCGACAATGATGATGGTGACGATGGCCATGGCTTGGTCACCAATCTGTTTGGATACGTGGTCCCCATGATTGATCTCAAGTTTTGCCGTGAGGAATGAGGGAGGGATAAAAAAAGAACAATCTCGGCCACAACTGCATGAAGTGTCGAATCCAAACCTCCTGTGATGGTGAATCCATCCTTGCCCGAATGCATGCGGTTGATCCTGTTCTGTCTGCTGAAGTGGTGGCTACAATTCTTGAATTCTCCAATAAACCAGCGCCTGATGGAATCAGTGTGATAATGGCAGAAATATCCACCGGCTACCGCCTTGTAGTTACCCCAGTCGGATCTGCTGAATTTGCTGACGAATACTTTGAGGGCAAGCTGAAAGAGTCCGTCAAACGGCCGCCGTGATTTCCAATGGCGTGGAAGATCTTCAGACCCACCTGCGCCTCTGCATTCATTGTGCAATTCAAAAGCTGCCCCACCTCCTTGGTGCCGACATCATGCACAACTTGCCTCTCATACCTTTGACTGCAAAGATTGGATGAGTTGGAACGGCAACCTCACTGCGGGGATCGACGAAATAATTCATGACTTCCTCTCCACTCTCCTTTGCCACCCTTCAGTCCCAGTGTATGCAATGCTCATAGCCCAACTAGGAGTAGGCGCTGGTGGATTGGGAATCCTCAACCCCAGCCACAGAGCCGCCCCCGACTTCATCCTCACCATGAAATTGGCCATGCAATACACACGTGAAGGATTTGTCATCAACAAAGACCTCGAGCCAGTCCACCTTCCCCCGTCTATCCAACAGCTTTATGGTTGCAACTCGCAACCACAGCACCAAGTTCATCTACCTCAAACGCTTTCACAGCCTCGCCCCCTGTGTGGCCAAAGCTGCAGTCTTGCCCAGGTGCCCAACGGACCAACGCCTCAACCACTTCCTCATCAAAGTCTCTGTCAGCAGCCCGGGCAGACGCATCAAATGACATTGCAATAGCGCCATGATCTCTCTCCTCTACTACGATGTTGTCCAAAACAACTTCCCAGAGCACCTTGTCCACCTACCCAGCGTCCTGTTGGTTGATATGTCCTATCCACTCGTCTTGATGTGCCGTAGCAACCCCAACAACCGCCTCCATAATTGGAACTTCACATACGCCATCCTTCGCAAGCTGTGCCTGCCCATCTTCGACCCGCTGAACCTACCCCTCTGTTGGTGTGGTCAAACACATGACTGCTATGGTGACCATATCTTCTGCTGCAAAGAGAACAACAAAAAAACGGCACACAACATTACTACAATTTCGAGTTCGTTTGAAATTTTATTGGACGGTCCAAAAATAATATGGTATTTTTTTACTAGTTACTTTGACTAGTAAACAAATATTGATATAAAAATATTAGTCGTCTACGTGTAGGAATCCGTAGCTCTTGTACTCAATGTTCCCGCCAAGTTAAAATCCAGGCAAAGCATGCCGCGCACTTCTGAAATGGACAAGATCCGAATCTGTAGCACCGCAAAATAGCTCCCTACCTACTCCCTATTCCCAAAGACGCAACACAGACCATTACAACGATCGCGAACATAAGACCATAGGCAGATCATTTGCACAAGGTTGAAGGGCCAGTTTCCCCTTGCACGTTGTGTTTTTCTCTACCTGGTCGGTGGTGCCTTGTCGCGCTGTGCTCTGATTTTACCGCGGCGTCATCGTCGTTGCTTCAAGTTCCCCATCGACATTGATCGCATCCATCCATCCTTGTCATATTTAGGGTTAGACTTGAAAGCTTGTTGAAGATCCTCGGTAGTGTTTTTACACAATGATGCATTCGAAGGATTTTTCAAGTTTTTGTCATTTTTAATACTTTCTCTTCGAGTTTCTAAACTGTTTGCAAATAGTTGAAGCTCTCCCGCCAACATCGACACTCAGAGTCTCAGATTTGGTAGTTAGATTTCTATTTCCGGTGCGCAAGGGTCCCTCTTCAGCTGCGCGAATACTCGAAGAATCAAAAGAATAACCTTCCGGGGGGGATACTACATTTTCTAAACCAATTGCTTTTTTTTTGAAATCGA
>JALLAU010000482.1:0-15046 GCA_036939495.1 Thalassiosira hispida | reverse complement strand
TGGAGCCGCCCAAGGCCGACGTACCATCGCCACCATCGATCGTTACAGCTCCTCCGCCTGTGCTGCCAACTCCTGAGGCCAGAGTCAAGCTTCCGCCGTTGGTGGTGGATGACGATCCAGCAATGACCGAGGCTGCTCCTCCATCATTGGCTGAGGAGTCCCCAGCCGTGACACTGAACGTCCCTCCAGTGTCGTCGCCTGATCCCACTGAGATTGCAATGCTACCCCCAGAGCCGGAGGCAGACGAGCCACTTCCAATGTTCACATCACCACTGGTGCCTGCTGTGGCAGTTCCAGTGCTCATAGACAAATCACCCGACACACCAGAAGCTCCTGCGTTGCTTGTGGATACAGACACGCTTCCCGAGCTTGTGGCGGTGCCAACGCCCGATGAAATTGTGATGGAGCCGCCCAAGGCCGACGTACCATCGCCACCATCGATCGTTACAGCTCCTCCATTTGATTCACCACTGCCTGCTCTGAAGATCAAGTTGCCTCCATCTGATAACATAGACGTTCCCGATGTCATTTTCACATTGCTTCCAATGTTTGAAGCTGTTATACCAGAATGTATTGCTATTTGTCCTGCAGTTACACTTTCACTACTGCCTGTTTCGAGCTTCATCTCTCCACTTTTATCATGCGAGGTGTTTCCAGTCTTCATGATCATGTTGCCACTCTCACCAGCAATGGTCGATGATTCTGTTTCCAATTCAATATTGCCAGTGTTTCCAAAATCACTCTGACCGGACCTCAATGATATTCTCCCACCATCATTGTCGGACAGAGAAGGACCACCTGCTATTGAGACTGTCCCACCTTCCAAGAGACCTTCTCCTGCTATTGCAGTTAGATTCCCTCCATTTTTATAAATTGACTTGCTGCCTTGAAGAGAAATTTGTGCACCATCGCTATGAGAAATACCTGCATGCAAACTCAGATCACCAGCATGTGAAATTCCAGATCCTGACTTGATTGTCAAATATCCTCCAGCTTTTGTCATGGAGGAGCTCGCAGCAATATCTACATTTCCGGCATCCGCCTCGTTTGATTTTCCGCTGGCAATATCAATAGATCCTCCACTGCCAGCCTCAGATGATCCTGCATACAATTGTGTTCTGCCTCCAGTCCCACTCAAAGATGAGCCTGAGACTATTATCACATCGCCACCCTCCATGTCTCCTGCCAATGTTGACCCTGCCTTTATCGACGCATCTCCACCCTTTGATACAGAAGAAGTCTCGACTGAAAGAGAAATTGATCCTCCGGATCCAGTCGACAATGAAATCTCTCCTCCAACACCGTTTCCAAACTGTGAGGGAGTTCCTGTCTGTACAGATATCGAGCCACTCGAAGTACCACCACTTGGAGTATCAATTGTCACATCTCCAGACATCAGAGTATCACTGTCCCCGGAAGAAAGTGCAATAGATCCTCCATCATTACTAACACCTTGGCCGCCAATTAAATTGATAGAGCCCCCAGACACACTTCCTGCACCAGATGACAGTGAAATATCTCCTCCTGGTCCTGTGTAGGATGACCCTGATGACAGGTTGACAGATCCTCCGGATCTATCATGGGCAGTATTGCCAAAATAGGATGCTGCTGGATACAATGTTCCAGCACTCATTTCCAAAGAGCCCCCCTCCCCGTCCCCGGTAGCTATTCCAACAGACAAGACCATTGATCCAGAGCTTCCTGATGTAGATGAGCCAGTGCCGATGTCCATTGAGCCACTTGCACCATCTGTACTAGATCCTGTTCCAAGTGACATTGCGCCACTCATCCCGCCTGCACTGCTCTCTATCACTACAGAACCAGATTTGAAGTCAGTGCTTGAGCCTGACTGCATCAAGACAGAGCCTCCAGAGGAGTCTCTCTCCCCTACAGCATCACCAGCAAGAAAGCTTAAGGATCCTCCCTTGTTCACACTTGAGCCACTCTCGATAGAAACTGAACCTCCAGATGTTGGGCCAGATCCTGAAGTAAGCTGTGTATTGCCCCCTGATTCATTCTGTGAAGATCCGGACCCGAATTGAGCGTCACCACCATGCTGGACAAGAGAGGAGCCAGCACCAACTACAACTGATCCTCCACTGCCAGACTCAGATGAACCACTGTATAGTTTGGTTTGTCCGCCCGTGCCAGTCAAAGATGAACCGGATGTTATCAGAACATTGCCACCATCCATATTACTCGCGATGGTAGACCCTGCCTTCACCGATGCATTTCCACCTTTAGATACAGAAGACGTCTCAACTGAAAGAGACAATGGTCCTCCAGATCCAGTTGACAATGAAATTTCTCCTCCAATACCATTTCCAAACAGTGAAGGAGGTCCTGTCTCCATATAAATTGAACCACTTGAAATGCTACCGCTTGGCGTACTAATCATCACATCTCCAGATGTTGACACTTCACTTGTTCCAGAAGAAAGAGCAATGGAGCCTCCTTCACCTCCAGTGCTTTGTCCGCCCATGATGTTGGCAGAACCACCAGACACACTTCCTCCACCAGATGACAGTGAAATATCTCCTCCTGGTCCTGCAATAGAAGAGCCCGATGCCAGGCTGACAGCCCCTCCCGAAGAATCAAATGTCTGTCTGCCGTAATATGATGTTGAAGTCACCGACCCAGCACTCATTTCCAAAGAGCCCCCTTCACCATCCTCGCTGGCTGAGCCAACAGATAGTACCATTGGACCAGAGCTTCCTGGTTGAGATGAACCAGTGCTGATGTTCATTGAGCCACTTGCACCATTTGCTGTACTAGTTCCTGTCCCAAGAGACATTGCGCCGCTCATCCCACCTGCACTGCTCTCTATCACTACAGATCCAGATTGAAAGCCAGTGCTTGAGCCTGACTGCATCAAGACAGAGCCTCCAGAGGAGTCTCTCTCCCCTACAGCATCACCAGCAAGAAAGCTTAAGGATCCTCCCTTGTTCACACTTGAGCCACTCTCGATAGAAATTGAACCTCCAGATGTTGGGCCAGATCCTGAAGTAAGCTGTGTATTGCCCCCTGAACCAGTTTGTGAAGAGCCGGATCCGAATTGAGCGTCACCACCATGTTGGACAAGAGAGGAGCCAGCACCAACTACAACTGATCCTCCACTGCCAGATTGAGACGATCCACTGTATAATTGAGTTTGCCCACCCGTGCCAGTCAATGCTGAGCCCCCTCTCAATGTCAATTGACCAGAGGTATCAATTGCTTGCCCGATTGTGATTTCAACATCGCCAGATTGAAATGCATCTCCGCTCTTGAGAAGGACGCTGCCGCTCTGGCTGTTGCTTGCATTTCCTGAGCTAATTGTCACGGAACCACTTCCCTTTTCAGTGCTGGTTGAATCAACACCTCTTGTTGACACTGAGACACTCCTCGTTGTGTCGGTAGGTTTGTGTGTTTGGAAGTGATCAGTATGGGCTTGAAGGGCGCCAACCACATCCATCACCAGTCCTTGCTTGTCGACTTGATGAAAGTCTTTGAATTTGATGTTGTGATCCTTCACAGTCAGCTCATCCAAGAGTTGAATGTGTTCGGGGAAAACTTGGCGCAACTCTTGAGCACTAAAAATGTAGACAAATAAGATTGGTTGAGGCAGAAGAAGAAATGTAGAGGAAGAAAGAGGCACAGAAACTCACATCACTCCCCTAACCCGCACATCATTCTCCTCCAACCCTCTCACTTTTCTCCATTCGTCTGTGTAGCCATACTCTCTTAGCTCAATCTCTCTCATCCGGTCTAGCAAATCTCCTGTGTCAACATCCGTAATGTCTTTCTTGATTCTAGAATCAGACGAGTATTGGACCGTCGTAACTTGAAGAGGGACGGTGGATACTAGCCTTGTTGAATTCTTGGACTTCTTCAGTGAGAGACTAATTTGTCTTTTGGTGGTAGAGTCGGCAGAAACTTCGTCGAATCCAAAGTTGATTTCTTTTGACTCGGAGGAATCATCATGATGGTAACTGTTCCGGCCCCCACTCCATTCAGTTGTGCTCGCAAGAATGTTGATGTTACCGCCCACTTCGCTCGAAGATCCCTTGCCAGTCTTCAAGTTGATATCGCCAGCTCCCATGTAATTGGATGAGCCCGATTCCAGCTCAATACTACCCCCTCTGCAAAGAATAACACAGTTATCGTAAACGATCATCAGGATTAGTCGAACGGTTTGGACAATCACAAACGAGCATCACAAAATGCCAGCCATGATACTTACTTTGAGTGCGATTGTGCTGCCTTTAGAGCAATATGGCCCGAGTTCTGGTGATTACTCATGCCCTAGATGATGAACAATGTTTGTGATGAATATGTAAAGTGAGTCTTGGCAACAAGAGAGGGTCAACTAAACAACTGAAAAAATAAAAGAATATCTCACCGTTTCGATCGTGACATTGCCACTAATGCCGCTCATTGAATCTCCCGTCGTCAGCTTAATGTCTCCACTGTTGCCATTTATGATTGAGGATGTTGCAAGAGAAATTTTACCGCTCTCTCCAGTCCCTCTCGTCACAACGCTCTGCCCGCTATTCAATTCAATATCACCGCTAATGTCTGTAGAACTTCCAGTTGATATGCGAACTTTTCCTGAGCGAGATGCTGCTGATGATTCCATCACCACATCGCCACTGTTTCCATATGCTGATTCCCCGGACATTACTTGAACTGTACCTGAGGCGGCGTGCCGCTTGGAGCTCGATCCACTAGTAAGAAGTGTATCTCCACTTGGGCCACTTGAAGAATCAGAGCCGCTTGTAATGATGACAGTACCAGAGCCACTCTTTGGATTACCAAGACCTGATTCAACTTTGACATTACCACCAGCACCGTTTCCGGTAGTCTCGCCTCCCAAAACATGAACATGTCCTCCACTTTCAGCGCCTGTCCCGCCTCGTACAATGGCAGACCCGCCATTGGTACTACTAGAGCCTCCGGAAATGAGACTCTCTCCTCCCGTGGACTCATAGAGTCCTGTGCCTGCAGTCAAGTTCAAGTTACCGCCTCGAACGGAGCCGCCGCCTGCTGTTATATTCAATGTCCCACCCTTTCCATCAAAGGATGTGCCCGAGGCAAGTTCAATCCCTCCGCCTTCATTCTTAGAAAGTTTTCTATAGTTGTAGGGATAGTAATTGCGCCGCAAAAAATCATTCCCCGATGAACCACCCTTGATCCTTATTGTTCCCGATTGGCCCTTGTCTTGGGCAGCACTTCCAGTTTCGAAGAAAATATCACCACTCTTGCCGGATGAAACTTGACCGGTTTTGACGGCGATGGATCCAGACTCTTGCTCCATGACATTTCCATCGGCCGTTTCGAACATGAGCACACCACTGACCGAGCCAACGCTTTGACCAGTCCTCAGCTTGATGCTTCCTCCAATCCCATTTCCCTCGCTCGCTCCACCATTGAGGATTACATTGCCGGCTCGATCATTGAGCAAATGATTGCCCATACTTGAACCGCCAATGAAGTGTAAATCACCACCATCGCCGCCGTTGTATTTCCCGCTTTCAGAGCCTTCACCGCCCTGTATAAAAACACCGCCACCAGAGATTGCTCTCTCAGTCGACTTGCCAGCCTTTATGAAAATTGCCGAGCCTTGGGCACTATAAAAACGTAGACGAAGTGCCAAAGAAGATTGGTTGAGCCATTGTGTGAACGAAAGCAGCAGAAGCAATGATAATAAAAAGAAACATACCCATCTCCGGTTTTCAACTTCAAGGCACCGCTGGTTGCTTTGTAGCTGTCACCAGTCTGAATGTTTATGGAGCCCGAATGTCCTGTCCCATAACCTTCCGGTCCAGTATCCGGAGTCTTCACGTTGACAGATCCCGATACTACCACAGGAGTCCAATTTTAGATTACCAGCACAAGATACAAACATTTATCGTAAATGATCAGGATTCAAGATACTCACCATCATTACTTGATCCAGAATACAAATTCAATGACCCGCCGTGAAATGTGTTGCCTGTGGCATTTCCTGCCGTGATAGTGACACTGCCGCCATCAGCAAGTTTACTATCACCTACTCGAAGGCTGATATCGCCACCCCTTCCAAGGCCATTTGCATTTCCTGTTGTCATGCTAATCGAGCCTGCATGTCCGTCATGGTTTCTGTCAAATCTAGCAGAAGCATCTCCAGTGCCAAAGGAGAGGTCTCCAGAGACACCTGATCTACCAGCATGAGCTGTCAACATTTCAACGTCACCGCTAGATTTGCTTTTTGATGAGCCTGAGGAAATGCTGACGCTACCTCCATCGCCTCGATGACTTGCTCCAGCTGTAATGTTGATTTCACCTCCATCATCGGAGAAGCCTAGTCCATTTGATCTGCCACCCTTTAGCATTACGGCTCAACCATTTGTTCCGTCATGGATCGATTCATGCCTACCTTCACCTCCTTGCAGGATTGCTGAACCACCCGAAGCTAGAAACAGATAGAGCAAGAGAACATATGGATGAGTTGAATATATGAAGTGACAACAGTGATAATGTCGAGACTAACACATTCTCATCAAACTTACAATGCATGGCAGAGGACGGTCCTGCTACGGCAGTTATATTACCACCATTTCCTTCCTTGGCATCTCCAACTTCCAGCTTAATGTTGCCGCCATGACCATACTTTCGTGATGCGCCAGTTGAAAGGACAATCTCGCCACTGTCGCCCCAATCGGCAATTCCAGTACTAATATTTAATGAGCCAGATACTCCCAATGAAGCCGAGTTGTCCGTTGCAATGGTCACGTCTCCACTGCTGCTTTCCAGCGATGGGCCAGACTTGATAAAGAGGCTACCGCCAGCCGATTTGGCCGAAGCACCGCCAGTAATACTGACATCTCCTCCCGTATCCAAGTGCTTATTACGCCCATGGCCTCCTCCGGCAATCAGCTCGATCGATCCGCCATTCCCACCATCATTTTGGTCGTCGCTAGTTCCGTGACCAGCAAATAACCTAACATCACCTCCGGTTGACATGGCAGACGTGGCATCGCCAGCTTTGAGTTGAACATTCGGACCATCGACTCCTTCTCTACTTGACCTGGTGTACGCGTAGGTCTTCGTCGAAGCTCCTGCCACAAGTTCGATTGCTCCTCCTTCTCCATCCGTCGAGTTGCCAGTGACGAGGCCTAAATAGAGAAATGATCATAGTTTGAGTTGAGTTGAGCATGATGAAAAAAATAAACAAATCAAAAGGCATCTATTATTGAGTTCCTTCTTTGTAGACACATACAAACTCACCAATATATCCGGCCATTCCCTCAGTCGCTTGCCCTGTACTTAGTCGGAGGTGACCTGATACTCCGCTTTTTCCTGCATCGGCTGTTGAAATGGAGATTTCACCTGAGGAAGCCATCGTTGAGGCTCCGCTAGCAATTTCAACACTTCCGCCCGTTGCATTAACAGGCTTGCTGGGATTCCTGAAAGATGGCGTTGCTGTCGTTGATCCTGACAGTATCTTGACGTTGCCTCCGTCGCCATGATTCCCAGTTCCAACACTGAGATGGATACTACCGCCGCTCCCGGAAGTTCTATCTCCCCATAACATCGAATCCTTATACGCATCTCCGCTGGAGATTTTGATACCGCCAGAGTTTCCTGCGCTTGATATGCCGGTACTCAATGAGAGGGATCCTGACACTCCCAGTTTTCCAGCATCTGACGTGGCAATGACTGTGAAGAGATAAATAATGGTGGCACAAATTAGGAAGTGGAAGATGGACGTGAGTGGGTATGGGCTTGTTGTATTTCTACACTGAAGAGTGAGACTTTCAGTGCTCTGCAGAAAAATGATAACTCACCAATCGCTCCGCTGGAGGCTTCTTCGCTGAGACCAGATTGAACTAGCACAGATCCGCTAACTCCCTTGTTTGCAGATCCACTGACTAGCTGAATGTCTCCTCCGTCATTGAAGTCGGAAATCTTTAGTATTCCGTTAGAGTGGCCACCATGAATCCGAACGCTTCCGCCCATTCCTTCCATTCTGTTTGATCCAGCCCCAGCTGATATTTCTATACTACCACCCGTTTCTGCAACACCCATGGCTTCGCCAGCATCAATCTTCACATTGCCTCCAGGATTTTTGAACTTGCTCTGGCCCACTTTGAGTTCAATCGAACCTGTTATTGGAATTGAAGGAATACAAGAACGTGATATGGTGAGCAAAGTTATGTTAATGTGTAAATTCTACTCATGATCAAGGTAATAAGTATCTTGGCTGATATTCTACTCACCTCCTACTCCAAAGGTTGCAGGTCCGGATTCGAACAATAATGAGCCCGAGTTGCCGGTCTGTGCTTTGCCTGACCTCATTGAAATTTCTCCGCTGTTTCCACGGCGTCCTGCATCGGCAGTCTGAACACGAAATGCGCCGCTGGGGGATTGAAAGAATGTAAAAGAAAATGATATTGTTGGCAAAGTTGATGTGTAAATTATACTCATGATCAAGGCAATATATATCCTAGGTTGGTGTTCTACTCACCTCGAAGTGTTGGGGTTGTAACCCGTTTTGAACTCGATGGATGCACCAACGTCGTACGATTCTCTCTGTCCGAGTTGTGAAAAAAGAATATGGCACCGGACAAAGAGTGAGTTATGAATGAACGCGTTAAAGCTCGTGCACAGTTAAAGTCTACACACTGTCTCTCCAACTTGGACGATTACTCCACCAGCAGGTCCGCCCATAGAATCTCCAGTATTCAGAACAATCGATCCAGTTGAAGATCCGCTTGACTCATCGCCAAGCTTGGAATGCCCTGTGCTCAGAGTCAACGATCCGGTCGAGCCGCCTTTGTGCCCAGAAGGAGCACTAGCAATTACTGCATAGAAAAATCGAGCAAAAAGATAATCAAGAATTCGTATTTGACAGGGTAAGTGAATGGTTTTGTAATGGAAACTGCGATAATGAATGAGTATCTACTTACACACATCTCCTGATGAAGTTTTGGTAGATTGGCCCGACAGGAGTTTCAGCGATCCTCCATAGCCTGCAAAAGATGTGCCACCTTCGACGGTAATGCTTCCGCCATTGTCATTGGCACTTTCACCTTTTGCCTCTCCTCCCATCAGGCGTATGTCGCCACCGTCGCCGCCATCAATGGTATGGGCACTTGACCCCTCGCCACCTACGATGGAAACACTGCCACCCTTGCGACCTTGAGCCGACGTTTGGCCTGCAGTAAGGGATATATCACCTCCATTGGACATGCCGCCTCCTCCACCAATACCCAACGAGAGGTGACCCCCGGCGCCCTCCTTAGATGAGCCTGTTTGCAGAACAATCATCCCAGAGCTTCCAGCTTGTGATGCACCTGATGAGATGTAGACGTCACCGCTCACACCGTTCGACCCAGAGGGTGATGTCTCGATGGAGGTTCTGCCAGAGGAACCGTCGCTGCTGAAACCGCTAGAGACTAACACGGCTCCACCAGTTCCCACCATTGCTGTGTTGTTGAAAATGTGAATGATATCAAGATGAAAAGGAGGTTGAGAAACTCTCAAGTTTGTCAAGACATCAAAGAATGCAAGAATTGAATGTACTCACAGTCTCCTCCTCGAAAGATGGCATCTCCACCGTTGTCTATCAAGCTGCGGCCATTGGCAAAGCCTCCACTGACCGTGAGAGTCCCACCGTTGCCGCCATCTCCTTCGTCGTCATTGGAGCCCTCGCCTGCTGCAATTGTCATTGAACCACCTTTTGATGCATGTCCACTCGTACTTCCAGCCACGACTTCTACGTTGCCACCATCTGAAACGGCGCCTTCGTTAGCTTTGATGATGATTGAGCCCCCAGCCCCAAGCACGTTTTTTCCTGACAAAATGTGGACAGACCCGCTAGTTGAGGACTCGTCGTAGCTGTCCCCTGTAGAGATATAAAGACTACCACTGGCACTTTTGCCATCAATGCTTCCGTCTGCAGATGCAAGAGTCACATCTCCAGATGGACGAGAGTTGGAAAAGCCAGATGCTAGATGCAGGGCTCCTCCAACTCCTTGTTCACTCGACCCTCCTGCAATCGATACCATGCCTCCATCGCCAATGGTACCGCCAATGCCACCCTCGATGGACACCAATCCTCCAGACGTGACATGATCTTCGTCTGCATTCAAGTCACTCCCGCCATTCAGCAGGATAGGACCGCCACCACCAACACCATCTCCAGACGAAATCAGAGTCGATCCACCAAGTCCGTCCTGGTCCGATGATTGGCCAGCTTGGAGCTGAAGATTACCACCAAGACCAGATGCCGTTGCGCCAACACTGACTGTAATGGATCCAGCTTGATCTTCGAGACTCAAACCAGTTGAAATGCTCACTGTGAAGAGATGCAAGAGATGAGGAGGAATCACATTTGATTTGAGTTAATGTCGGAACAAGAGACAGAAATGAGAACAAATAAACAAATAGAGTAGTACACTTACAAGAACCAGTTGCTTTATTTGCATTGCCAGTAGACAAAGCAATCGAGCCGGATGGGCCTGAGGAGCTCAATGAAGTCACATCAGGGCTTTCAATGACAATGCCTCCAGATGACGAAGCTTCGCTTGATCCAGATTGTAGATGGATGGAGCCTCCAATGCTCTCGCTGCCGTGGGAGGGTCCTGCTGCAATGTTGACATTGCCTCCTTGAGCATTGGCTCCGGTTCCAACAACAAGATTGATGTCACCAGATGCTTGTGATGCATCTCCCGTCAATAGATGGAGTGACCCAGAGTTGCCACTATCGGCATAGCCAGTCTTGATGGATACATCACCAGTCTCACTCGACGTGCTTGATGAAATAACAACTGAGCCAGAAGCACCTTCTTGGCTGCTGCCAGAAGCAAGGTGCAATGATCCACCAGATGCCGTCACAGCATTGCCACCATTGACCTGTACTGAGCCACCAATGTCATCTTCGCTCTCTCCAAATGAATGGCCTCCAGTCAAAACAATATCACCGCCGTTGCC
Source organism: Thalassiosira hispida (assembly GCA_036939495.1). NCBI lineage: Eukaryota > Bacillariophyta > Thalassiosirophyceae > Thalassiosirales > Thalassiosiraceae > Thalassiosira > Thalassiosira hispida. The sequence goes on along the minus strand of JALLAU010000482.1, from coordinate 4,090 downwards.
ACCATCCGTGTCATCCGAGCTGAGGCCAGACCCGGCAGACATGGCAATGCTGCCACCTGCAGAAGCTTCGTTGCTTGAATTGCCAGCGGCAATTTGTACGTCGCCACCTGCGGCACCCGAGTCGCCGGAAACCAATCGTATCGAGCCTGGTTTTCCGTCGGTGGAAGGACCCGTTTGAAGAGAAATGTCACCGCCGTCGCCACTAGCAGATGATCCCGTGAGGATGGACACGCTTCCGCTATCAGAGAATCTTGAGGAAGAGGTCCTGATGTAAACAGAGTTGCTTTCTCCGCTCTCTGTGATTTGGATAAGTTTCAGATGCAATCAAGTGGTGGTGAGTATGGAATATATGATGACGAGTGATGAAAGTCAGTAAGTATTGTTGGATGACAACATAAACTAACCAATCAAGACTCGGCCGCCAGTTCCAGCAGCAGTGCTCTGACCACCTAGAATGTCAATGTCACCTCCCATGCCTTGAGCTGATGTGCCACCTGTCAGGGTTAGGGCGCCAGCTGCTGAATCTGTCGTCGTTCCAGTTGAAATCACAACTGTAGGGTGATGAACAAATATGAGGAATGATACATGGATGTGTTAGATGTTGGCATTGAAGTATCGAGCATATGAATACAAGTCATGATAAATCAGCAAGCTCTCTCTCTCACCGGCACCAGAGGGTGCTTGCGCTCCACTTGAGGTACCCAAACCAATCAAGACATCACCACTGGCAGAATCTTCTGCCACGGCTGTGTTGGATGAGATGACTATTTTGCCACTCGTGACTTCGCCAGAGCCCGATAGAATGGACACGTCTCCACCCTTGGAGGCGCTACCGCCGGCAACGACTTCAATGGAGCCTCCAACTGAACCGACGCCCGTTGCTTGTCCGGCTCCAAGGTACATGCTGCCGCCTACTCCTGCCAAACCACCAGATACAACCTCTGAGATTGAGATGTAAAGGTGAGACGAGGTAAGATGTTTGGAACTGAAACGAAATACGATAAGATGGTAGTAAAATAGGCTTCTTACCTCCAGCTGCATCACCGGCAAAGGCAAAGAAGTCACCGCCAGATCCTCCAGCAGTATTCGTGCCTGAACCAGACTGTAAAAGGATTTCTGATGCTGGGACGTTTGGGCTGTCAGTGTTGGCTGCAGAGATGGCAACATAACCTCCACTGACAACGTCAAACCTGCCTCCGTCTAGGGCAAGAGAATGAAAGCCCTTGGGGTTGCAGTCATCCTTGTTGCAAGGTCCAGAAACGTGAAGCACGCCTCCGCCAATTGAAGCGTCGCCTTGAACAACGAGATTTCCTGAAACTTGAGTGGTCTCGGTGAAAGGATACGGACAAGTTTCACCGTATTGGACCTTGCCTTGACAATGGATGAAGGACGTCTCGGAGTTATCGAAGCATTGGTCAAGAGATCCGCACCACGAACAGCCCTCGTCTTGAGAGCAAGTGTCGCAGGATGTATAGTCACACGTATTCAGCTTGGGGCACGATGATGGTTCCAATGCAAAGTCATCACACACCGAGTCTGCATCTCCGATCGGAGGACTGAGGTCGGTACCTTCCATGCATTTGAACGTGGTGAGACAAAATCTGCAGCCGGGTGTATCAGTACACGAACCGCAGCGCGACACAGAATCCCATAAGTATTTGATCATAATATGTTGGAAAGAGAGTTGAAAAAGACCGAGTGAGATACCAAGATTGGGTACAATTGAAGATCTACGAAAAAGTTATTGTGCAAAAAGTACAGGATCCATGCGGGCTGGTTCCTCGTCTCCTCTCTATATCCTTGCAAAAGTCAAAGATAGGTTGAGGTTGGTTCACTATATAAGCCACGATGGTCTGCCTACTCTCTTGCACATAATGCTTGATTGTAAACATACCCACTTCTTCCAACACCAATGCTGGATGGGTATGTCCATACACCGGTCTGGGGGTCTTTCTTGGGCTTGTTGACCCTTGCCATCCGGTATGCAGACCTAATGTGGAAGCCCATTAAGACTTTCATCGCCGACGGCGTTAGCACCCATGTTTCACTGCCGAATAGTAGAACTGCCTGCACTACCGTCTAGTAAAACATCCCGCTAGCCCAAAGCCAAGCCAACAACTTTGAACACTTGCGTGCCTTCTTTAAGTCGGCCTGGACCGCCTGCAAGTCATTATTATCCATCGCTAAAGCCGACCAAGATATGTGAACACTTACACCTGTTCCAACTCGACATTATATACAGTACATATCACACCCAACGCGCGAGCCGAGTTTACTGCGGCCTCTCTCTGCACTCTCCTTTCCACCCCCCTCCCTACAATGCTTGGCTGTTGGGTGTCTAGCAGCCAAAACCGTAGGATTTGTCTGCATACCACAGCGTTTTTTACATTGCGGGTGAACTCCTTTGCCCGGAATGCTCACCCGATCTGTCTGTGGTTAGCTGGTTACATGAGTCTCAAGCTGGGCAGATATTAGTGAGGTTGTGGGATTATAAGTACATTTTGGTTTTAGGTTTGAGTTAGGGAGTGCCTATCTGGAACAAAAAGTAAAGTAAAGTTGTAGTTAGGGAATGCCTATGGAAGAACAAGTAACATGGAGTTAGATTTAGGGAGCAGTTCACTTTCTTTTCAGGTGACCAAATCTAAGGTTGAGGTTAAGGTTTAGGTTTAGGTTTAGGTTTAGTCTTTATTTTTTCTTCTAGGAGGGACTAAACACAAACCAGTTTTAAATGGTTAGTGCTGCCTCATAAGAGGCCTCAGCAGATTGCCTGGAAGTTATTCAGGTTGACACAAAAATGCTGTTCTAAAGTCTAATTTTCAAAGTTAACTTTACTTATTTCTATTTCTATGCATACTCTTGACAAACCACCGGATCTGAGGGACAACATATAGTAAAATATTGTATGTGTGAAGTGAGATGAGGTAAGCTGTTTTGAATTAAAGAAGGCCACTGACACACAACACACAAAAAGCAGGAAAACACAAAATCTACATATGCCAGCATTATGTTAACAATAGGATTTACTATTAACGAAGACCAACTATTCACTTAATAGTCATGTATATCCATCCAATATAACTAGAAGTCAACCTGTTGACCCGCAGATAATGTCAGTGTCTTGATTTGAACCCCCTGCCACAAGTTCAGAACAAAATCTAGCTTACCCAAGGATTTGACTAACCCACATCCACGTGTTCCTTGGCCGGGAATCGAACTCGCGACCCGAGACCACAATTTCAGCTCCTCTACCTCTAATCTGACCCTAGAAATAAATGAATTCCAAGCAGATCTGTACATAGGAATAGATACAAAAACGCGTAGAGAAGGGCAAAAAGTATCCAGACAACCAGATAGCAGCAGCCAGCAGCCAGACAGCTAGCAGCCCCATCAGCCAGATAGCCACAGTTTATTAGTGATATAGATAAGGGCAAACCCATTATCTGATACCAGCTTGAAGGGTTTCCTGTGATACAAACCTTCCACGCAATTTGCAAAATTCTGATTCAAGTTCATGTGCTACTCTAATTTACATTCAGGTGCAAAGCCCTGGTGCGAAGCAGTGGTATTCTTCCCTACATGGAAGCATCTCGTCCAAATCTAATTCAAAATAGCCTTCACTATATCCCTAAAATATGAATATTACACATAGATTTTTGTCATAATAATCATCTTTTAGGGATATGTGAAGGCTATTTTGAATTAGCAAACATGAAACGACCGACCGATCGATCCTACATATCGATTTCGTCCTGGAAGATGCGGGTCTAGCACACCCGTACTAAACTCAGTCGTACATTGTAACATTAAAGTTTTTTGGCGACGAGATCTGATTCGTGAATGCGATGGATTTTTATGTGTATCCGCTGAGTCGGATACCAATACTAAATGATTTGGTATCGTGCACAGAAGCATACAAATCATTTGTGTGCGTTCACTAAAGTGCACAAGTTACCACAAAGTGCACTAAAGAGCACTAATTGGGCCATCACAATCCTAAGTGGTGAGAAGAAGAAAACAAAATAAATCTCATGTACGTCAGCTATCGGCTGATCATCGTCCCGTGGCAGGAGAGCGACCATTCTCCGCTTAC
>JALLAU010000481.1:0-14978 GCA_036939495.1 Thalassiosira hispida | reverse complement strand
GCACCCTTAAATCTTACCTACTCCCATATCTCTTGCAATGTGGGGTCCCCTTGTCTCCAATTACATCATTATTTGGTTTCAACAAGGTATATATACTATGAATATCATTTTGTGCGAGAAGCAACAGAAGACGCGATACCTCTGTGTAGTCTTGTTACTTATTTGGGCTGGGGTTTGGATGTCATCTGACTAACTGCATGTTTCGCCATCGCCCCAACTGAGAGTGAAGCCTTGTACTGCATATTCTCGCTTGAAATCTTACTCTTGCCCAGTTTGAGTAGGGCATTGATCCCACCCTCCTCTGTTGGTAAAAAAAAGGACAGATGCAGTGGACGAGGAGGAGATTGGTGAGAGGTACATGAACATTGTGAACCGCAAAGCACATTTAACAAAGAGCACCAGAACACACCTGCAATTGTGACGTGGTTTTCGAAATTATCTGCAAGCTTCAGCAATGCAAGGGCTGCATAGTGTTTGCTTTCTGAATTTGTTGCCATCATTGATACAAGTGGTCGAACCCCTCCCATCTTGACTAGAGGTACTTGAAAAGATTTGTTGTTTGCAAGGAATGCAAGTGTGAATGCACCATAATCTTGGCACTCTTCGTCGACAAGCGATGCAAGGGCCACAACAGATTCCAACCCGCCAACATGTCTGATGCCATCATGGTATTCAGGGCATTCTGATAGAAGCGAGAAAAAGTATGCTGCTGCCCGCTTGATTTCAATTGATCCAATAGATGATTTATCAACAACCATTTGAAGGCAGTCCATTGCAACAATGGCATGGCGAATTTTCATGCTTTCCGCCAGTGTTCCGAGCATGTATAGTCCAGCGTGAATGCTCTCATCGTCTTCTGATTTGACCAGTGCAAATATCGAAGAAAGACCATTCTCCCTGAACACGCAATCTTTCGTTTCTGGTAGTTCCCCGAGAGCGATGCCATTCAGAGCCAAAAGTGCACACTGCCGCATCCTCGTGTCTGGATATGTGATCGTGTCTATCAATGGCCGAACAAAGCCGTTATCGATGACTTCCGCTTTGTTTCTATCTGATCCAAGGCACAAAGCTGCGATTGCAAGCAAGGCACTACGTTCAACTTCTAGGTCGGGGAACCTCAGTAGGAAAAGCAGAACACGTAGTACGCCTTGTTTCACCACCAATTCTTTCTGTTCCCGAGTCCCCGAACATAGGTTACAGAGAGCGAGGGATGCAAACCGCTGCGTTACACTGTCGGGGCTCTTGGCCAGTTTACACAAGACTTTTGGGATCTCCTGTGAAATCATGATTTCCTTTGTTGCAGTGTCGATGGAGAATGACGACAATGCTCTTGATGCATCACGAAGTACTTCGACGTTGTTTGTCGTTGCCGCGGCTTTGACGGTTTCGATTCCGCCTTCTTTAACAACATACTGGCAAAAGTCTGGCGAGGCTGAAAAGTTTGCGATGCAGAACACGGCATCTCTTCGGACCGTCAAGTCTAAATGGATGCACAGCTGCAGGATGGGCTTGATTCCGCCTTTTCTCAATACCAATGACTTGCCAGTATCATTGAGTGACATTGAAGCAAATGCCGCTGCGGCAGCTCTCTGAAAATCAAGCAGATTGCTGCCAGAAAAATCAATGAATGGAAAGTCTGCGTTACCCTTTGCAAGTGACTTTTGAACTTCAATGCTTGAAGACATGAACCTCGTCGCTATGGCAACATATCTCTGGCAAACCTCGCCCTTTGAGTTACTGAGCTTGGCTAGTGTCTTCAGGCCACCCTGCCGGTGAATTATGGCTTGCTTTCCCTCGTTAGCACACAGATTAGCAAGTGCGCGTGAACAATCCTATATGGATTTGTGATGAAACAGAAAATGAGATTTGGTCAGTAAAGCTGATTGGTATTTTCAATTCAACGAAAAAATACCGGCCATGAAACGCTTATTACCTGCCAGATCTCGTCGTGTTCGATGGATAAAAGAGTGTCAACTGCCTGGACAATTCCATTCGTAACCATAGTAGATTGGCATTCCATATGTTCAGTCAGATTGGCAAACAGCCCAGCGATTTGTTGGCGCATATCCTCGTTGGCCCAAGATATGCATCGAATGACAGATTGCATTATGCCACTGCCAGAAAAATTGTCTTTGATTCTGTCATTTGAGGATAAATGGCGTAGCGTCGCCACAGCGATAATTTGAATGTCTTTGTCGTTCTCTCTCACCAATTCTACCATTGCTGCGGGGACTCCTAAATCGAAGAAGCGGATGTTGTCCTTCCCGCTTGCACTCAGGTCCCGAAGTGCAGTTGCGGCGTGCTTTCTCGTCTTGCCATCTTGGTCTTTGACTAATGCTATTATATTCTGTAAGCCATCGTTGATCAAAACACGATGTGAACTGATGTTAGGGCTCAATTTGCGAAACGCCAGAGCGGTCAGGTAGCGACACTCTTCACAGGTGTATGCGCTAAGGTGGACGAGACTGTCTAGACCACGTCGGATGATGTGGGGGTGTATCTCGGAGGAACTCAGCAGGTTTGCAATAGCGCGTGCTGCTTCACGTTTTATGTCAACCTCTTCCCGCTCCAAGCAAACAACGATAGTGTCCAACACGGGCACACGTCTCATGAAGGAATGCGTATCAATGCCTTCTGCAAGATTTCCGAGCGCACCGAGGCTCAGCCTAACTGTATCAAAATCCTCACTCTTGGACAATGCAACGAGCTCGTACATGGCCGACTGTGCGATAATGAGACGGTGATTGGAGCTTAATGTCAAGTTGCAAAAACAGGATGACACCTCTCGTTGAACTTCAGGCTCGGAAGTTTTGCATGCGCTTGTCAGGGTTTCAACAATGCCTTCGGCCACCAATCTGTCTCGATTTTCTCGAATGAACCCCAAGCGCCGAAGGGAGGAGAGAGCCAAGCATTGACTATGAAGATTCTCAGACTTTGCAAGAGCTATCAACGGCCTTATCCCTCCACCTCTTCCAATTTGAGAGAGGATTTCACTGTTCGATGTGAGATTGGAAATTCCGAACGTGCTACAGATACTCACATCTTGCTTTTTATTCGTTGATGTTTGGACAAATGCCTTAAACGCGCCTTGCTTCATCAGATGTGAGTGATTTGATTCATTTGCTGCCAAATTCGATAGGCACATGAAAGCACAATCTTGTGTTTCCTCATCATCCACTAGACAGAGAGTCATAATAGATGGAAGACCACCGTGGACGACAATTTGAGATTGGGTAGTAGCATCATTCCCCATATTTGCCAGGCAAATGCAGGCGAATCTCCTAGAAGAAAAGTCATCATCTTTGAGTGATAGCACCGCAGCTTGTAAGCCACCACCTTTTGTTGCATCTGCCCTTGTCGTTTCATTGCAGGCAACATTGGCCAATATCATCAACGCAAACCTCCTGCAAAGAACATCAGGGCCCCTACATGAGGCTATTATGGACTCTACCACATTATTCTCCACAAATAACTGGTGGCTCGTTTCACAGGCGGAGAGATTGTACAGTGTCAAGAGAGCCGCACGCTGAAGGTTTGTTCCGTCTTTTGTCGTTGCCATGGTTGCAAGCGGCTCAAGTCCGCCTGCATCCAAAATCGCAGACCCGTGTATTTGTTTCGATGCTAGGTTACATATAGTCATAGTCGCAAATGCCCTGCATTCCAAATTAGTGTCATTCATTAACTCAAACAATTGCAATAAGTTTACCTGCCTTGCAACATGATCCTGGGCAACATCATGAGATGTCAGGTTGCACAGGACCATCATCGCATTCTTGCGAGTCAGAGGGCAGTCACTGGATAGTAGCTGTTCGAGGATTGGAATGCCATTTTCTGCCTCAACAAACTTGATCTGATAGCCTGAACACGTCGATAAGTTACAGAGGACCATGATTGACATCAAAGAAACATCTTGGTTCAGGGACGTGCAAAGATGTATAAGATGTGTCAGCCCACCGTGAGAAAATGTGGAAACCTTGTTCTCCTCGAGGGTAGTCAATCGGCATAAGGCTCTGCAGGTACTGTTCTGGCAGCTTTCATATGGCGACGCGAGAAGCAGTATTAGTGGAGGGATGCCACCCAGAGACCCAACCAATGATTTAGTCTCATTGTTCGTTGCGATATTACTGATTGTTGCGGCAGAATCTCTACCCGTCTCTTCCTCTTGGCAGTGAAGTAAGTCAAGTATGGAAGGTAGCACTTTCCTGTCAAACACTCCAACGTTGTTCTCGGGGGCACTTGATAGCAACGAAAATGCCCGTGCCGTCTCCCTCTTCACTTGCACACTTTCATGCTTGCAGAGGGTGACTAGGCATCGAAGAACGCCCATTTGAACCAATACCACTTTGTTGTGAGCGTGCTCTGCCATGTTTGCCATGGCTGAAGCACACTGGTGTAACAGGTCTTCGTCGTCTGCCTGCGCAACACAGTCTGCCATAATGCTTATTATTCCGCTGTCAACCAAGCTTCTTTTCAGCTGCATGGGAATTGATAGGTGCCTTATGATGCCGAATGCGATAGTCTTCATATGAATGTCGGGGAGGGATGATAACTCGATTGCTGTCCTGATTCCACCGATTTCTGTGAACGCTACTTTGAATTCTTGGTTGGACGAAATATCTCTCAATGCTGCCACGCTTTGAAGTTGAACATCTCTCTCGTCACGGCCAGAAAGGTTTACAACAGCACTGATACCGTCTTGGGAGAAAAAGGTTTCGTGTGAAAGATTGCTCGCAGCCAACTTCCGAAATGCCACTGCCGAATTATATGCACACTCATAGTCTTGAAGCTTGCTAATGTTCGCGAGTGATTCCATCCCTCCTTCCCTCAGAAAAGTCGTCTGCGCGATTGACGATGAAAGCAGGTTGGATAGTGCTCTACTCGATTCTCTCTTGATGGAAAGGTCGGTGTTTTGTGTGAGGCTTAGAAGAGAATTCACAACTCCTGCCTTCTCCGCGACTGCATCGTGAAAGCGAGAATCATCTGCAATGTTTGCGAGTGCACCAAGAGCGAATCTTGATGTCTCCACGTCTGACGACTCGGCCAACTCTAAAATGTGATCAAACATGTCGCTTTCTAGGATATGCATTCTAGCCTCGTCCCATAATGCAAGGTGGCAGATGCCCGAAGCAATCTCGCGGCAACGTTCAATGTTTTGAAGGTCACAAAACTTGGACATGAATTCAACAGACTGGGATGAAATTAGCTCCGACCGGACGCGTTTGTCATCACAAAGCCGCCGCAAAGCAGCAATGGAGTACGTCAGAGCATATGCATTTGTTTCTCGTGTGTGGTTAGTCAAGGATGATGCCACCTTTTGCTGATACAACTCTTGGTGGGTCAAGCTCAACATGGAGAGTTTATTGAACATAAATGCTACATAGAGATTCATTTCTGCAGACTCCACTTGGAGCATTTTCAATAGTGCAGGAATGATGCCCACCTCAATGATGTGTGGGACAATAGACGAGTCTTGACATAATGCACTGATTGCCATACACGCATAACATTTGCTTTCAATCACTTTATGAAATGCCGACGATTCATCGGCTGTGGCGTGACTTGTTGGAAGGTCGTTATTGATGACATTGTACAAGACATAGACTAAATCCTTGCCTGCCAATGCGGGATGCGTCCGCACGTTTAAGCACAGATTGGCCAATGCCAACACAGAAAACCGGCGTGTGTCGGCATCAGCATTTAAGCTGAGTGCGCTAAAGTTCTTCAGCAGTTGAGGCGACATGATAGATTCGTGAATGTTGAAATTGCATGCAAGGTTCGCAAAGCATCTTGAGGCTTCGAGTGCGACCAATGGCTCAGAGTGTGCCGAGGTGAGGTGAGCAAGTCTCTCCATTGTAAAAACTTGTAGTATGGCAGAGTGGAGCTCGCTGACTTCTGAAATATTACCCAGTGAGCGGCACATTTGACCAACACATAGAACATCTTCCATTTGAGTCAGCTTAACAAACTCCTCCATCTCATCCGAGCGTACAATGTCAAACTTGTTCTCCTCGTTGAGCGAGATTAGTACCAGTATTGCGCCAACCTCTCGCTTGCATTTCAGGCAGTTGGTTTTCATTGCAACCGAAAGCACGCTAAGGACCCCCTCTTCAACTATTGGGCGTCTTGCCTCGGCCGATGCAGCTAGACCCCGAAGGGTTGATAGTGCTGCCAACATATCAGTTGTGTCCCCGGTGTGACAGAGAAACATGATCGAGGGAAGTCCCCCATTGAGTATGATTGACAACCTGTTCGGGACTTCCGCGGATAAGTTACAAATAGCATATGCAATACATCTTTGGGACTCGACATCAGTCGCATTGGTCTCGGATAGTCCTATCAGGGGTTGCAATGCACCACTGTCAAAGACGGGTTGTTGGAGATCAAGATGACTCGCAATGTTCCCAATAGCAACGGCTCCAAAAAGTCTATGGGTTGAGTCGGTGTCGCAAAGGAAGGATATCAGGCTCTTCATGTCCACTTTTTGCAATAGAGTGCTGGCTTTGTCTCCCATGAAGCCACCAAGTGACAAGTTGCACAATGTTGAAAGAACTTCCACTTTGATCTCAATGTCATCTAGATGAACAAATGTCAGCAGAGGCTCCACTCCGCCATCAGATATGATCCTTTCTCGGAATGATGGATCCGTGGAGAGACCACGAAGTGAGGTCACAGTTCGCAACTGCACTAATCTGTCGTTACATTCCAGATTCTTGATAATCAATGCAAATTCGCACTTCTCCAGGGCCGTGTGAGTTTTACTGTTTGAAGCAAAGTTGGAAATACTGAGAAGAGCATTCGTACGAATATCAAGATCCGATGACTTGAGGTACTTCATCGAAAGCTCAGCACAGCCTCTGTCCAACAAATCACTGTGTAATTCATGGCAAGACGCTAGGTTTGCCAGACATGCCATCGCATGCTGTTGTGATTGTTTATCGATTTGATTCCTCTCGGTTTCGCGTACTATTGAGATCAATGGGAGGACGCCCTGTTCACGAACTATTCTGATTTTGTTTTCATTATCGTTCGAACCAAGGTTTGAACCTGCCAAGTTGGACATTGCCATGGAAGCGAATCTGCGACATAATGTATCAGTTGAGCCAAGTGCATCGATGAGGTGACCCAGTGCACCAGAGCTGGCGATGCAAGACGTATTTTCCTTAGCAGAAGAAAGGTTTGCAAAACTTCTAATCGACTCTCGAAGGACTGGAATGGATTTTGACAGCATGGAAAATTGGAGATGGTGGATTATTCCCTGCTCTACCATGGCAATCTTATTGTCTTGTTTTTCGGCAACATTGGCGATAACTCCACATGCTTGATGGGAAACTTCGTTATCTATATCCCGACACAACTTGGCGATTATGTCCATTCCACCCTCCTCCATGATTGATTCCTTGTTTTGGTCCGAAAGAGATATGTTTCGTAAGGCGGCCGCCACTTCCCTCTTTGTTTCTAGATCATCACTTGATGCAAGTGCTAACAAAGGTTCAAGACCATGACACTTTACAAACATGTTCCGGCATCTTTCGCAAACACATAGATACTTGACGGCGAGACAAGCTTGTAGGGTAGTCTCCCTGTCACCACATCGTACCAATGTGACCAGAGATTCAACTGCTGTTGTATTTTCAAGCATTTTATGGTTCTCATCATGAATTGACAGTGAATGAAGAGCAAATGATACCCCCCGAAGTGTCTCAATATCATTAGAGTATATGAGAGCAAGAATTGATTCAACTGTGTGGGCGTTCAGGAGAAAGCTGTGATTATCCTTGACCAGTGCCAAGTTGGCAATTGCAAGCGCGCTGTATCGCTCGCAGTATGCATTACTTGTGGAGGTGGCTAGCATTTTTACTGGCTCAATCACTGATGTTTGAAGTAGATGGGTGTGTGTTTCTGCGTTGCTAGCAAAGAGAGCAATGCAACGCGATACCGCCCGCTTGACATCGATATGAGTGAATTCTCCTAGGATGAGCTGACACATTGGGTCGAGACATTGCTCGCTCAATAACAAATCATGAACTTCACCGCCTGACTCGGCGAGGTTTGCTAGAGCAGTCCCCGCGTGAACTTGACATAGGGAATCGGGTTTCCTGACAAGGTTCACCAATGCTGGCAATGCTCCAGACTTTGCTATCAATATTCGATTTGCCTCGGCTAACGCCAAGTTTGATAGTGTCGCTGCAGCTTCTCGTTGGATCTCCACACAGGAGAACCGGTTGTTGCCCTGGGCACCAATGATTAGCGGCTCAAGGCCACCTTCACGCAGTAAGGGTACACGCAAATCCACATGCTTGGAAATACCGTGGAGACCAGCAATGGCTTGGAATTGGGCATTCACAGAATCCTCAGTTGTCGGCGGAAATGAAAATGCCACGAGAGCATCCGTGCACTTGACCTCAAGGAGTCGCTTGATATGCAAAGGATTGCTACATAGATTGCCCATGGCAAGAATTGCGTGCTGCCGGCACTTGACATCACGATGGCGAGTAAAATCCATCAGGATGTCTTAAGATTACAAGTTGAACGAGTGAGGAATATTTGAACTGCACGATGAACAACTTGCGCACACTAGTTGGACATACCGAAGAAGCTGTCCATGTATGAGTGATTTTGTTTGCCACCAGTCAGATTCGATATGATCAAAATACAGAACCGTGCAGTCTCGTGATCTGAAAATCTCTTTGGGTCTAGGCTAGCCACACATTCGTTCTTGACTAGGCTCAAAATGTCGTATTCCAACAAATCGGCATGTGACTTGAGATTGGAAGACAGATTACTCAGTGCCATTGCTGCCATCCGTTGGCATTCACAATTTCGACTTTGGAAGCAAGTAAGGAGGCGCTTTGCTGCTCCATGCTTTATGACAAGGTCACAATAGTCCATGTTCACGGAAAGATTTCCAATGGCTCTGCAAGACTCGCGCTGGACTGATTCAGAATCAGAGTCTAGAGCACCGATTAAGAGCGGTACGCAGCCATTGTTGACCACATGAGTCATGTTGGTTGCCGCCTCCAACAAGTTTGCAATGGCACAGCATGCCAATTGAGACTCGTCGACGCTATTTCTGCTTTCACTTATGCAGTCAACGATGGGTGGTAGTGCCCCATCCAAACATATCACAGTCTTGTTACAGTCAAGGAAAGATAGCGTTGCCAACGCAGGTAAGACTTGAAAGAGGAGAAAGGCTCAAAGTTTAGGAATATTGTGTATGTATGAACGAAGCAAAACAATAAGAATGATACACATACCTTGTCTCTGAACACGTTTATCGTCTGACCTCGCCAAGTATAGTACTGGCTCGAGACCGCCCTCGTCTGTGATGATTCCCATCATATCAGAGTTTCGAGAAAGTTCGCTTACTGCAAAGGCAGCAAAATTCCTAATTTCAGGGTCGGCAGAATTTTGGAACGACACGAGCATGGGGATGGTATCCTGCGAGACAAAATCATCGTGGTTTAGTTGCTGTGCGGCCAGGTTGGCAATTGCCAGCATTGCAAACCTCCGAATTTCCAGTTCGATTTTGCCGCTACGAGCCAAGGACGTCAGTGGCTCAAGTGCTCCTGCCTTCATTAGTGTGAGTCTGTGATGATCATGAGTACACAGATTTCCAATGCCGAACGAACCAACTCGTTGGCAATTGGTATCTTGTGACAAGAGAAATGATATCAGTAAGTCGTGGCCTGAACCATCGACAATGGCATCTGCAGCTAACTTGTTGCTGCTGGCGGCCAAATTGGCAAGCAATCGGCCACTTTCTCGCTGAACCTCAATGTGCCGTGAGCGCATGGCACTTATGCATGGAGTAACGGCCCCTTCCAGTGCTATGAACTCTTGATTGTCGGCCATCTCAGCCAAATTAGCCAAGCATTCACAAGCATAGTGAGCAACGGTAGAGTCTTCGCTCTGGATGAGAGAAATCAGCGGTGGTACAGCCCCAGACTTTGTCATTTCGAACTTATTCTCATCTCCCAACGAAAGATTGCACATGCAGGCAGTTGTTTCACGCAACACCTCGTAGTCTTCTGATAAGAGGAGGCGATAAAGCGGCTCAAGACCTCCCTCGTGCACAATCTTGGTTGCATTGTTGCCCGTGGCACTGAATCCTCGCAGTGCTGCGGCAGCCTGCTTGTGAACAGACTGATCACGGTCGTACGCAAGGGCAATTGTTGGCTGAAGCCCTCCCATCTCTACTATTCGCTCGTGATTTACAGTGTTGGAGCTCAAATTGGCCAATGCACAGCCCACGAAACGGCGTGACTCCAAGTCGTCGTAAGAATTTGATAGTGCAAAGAGCGCTTCTGGTCCCTCATCATTCAGGATAGTTGAGTGAAAGGCCTCGCACGCAGTTATATTTGCTAATGCCAGAGCACCATAACGCCGGCCTTCAAGATTGTTGTCAGAACCGGAAACAAGGGAGACAAGGGGGGAAATGGCCCCGGCTTTCACAATTTTGAACAAGGAAGGAGCGTGCGTAGCAAAGTTGGCCAAACTCAAGGCGGCAAACCGACAATTGTCTCCATCTTGCTCGACCGACGTCACAAGAGGCCCGAGGGCCTTTTCTTGGATCAACATATCAATCAAGTCAGGATTGGAGGACAGATTGGCTACTGCTCTTGCTGCTTCCATACGACATGGGCCGTCTGGTGAAGAACATAGGGAGATTAGAGGAGGTACGCCGCGCTCTTCGATGAATCGAGAGTGGATGTCCGTCACTTCCATTAGGTTTGCAATTGCGCAGCACGAATGACGCTCGACGTCACCGTCTCCTGACATTAGGAGACTGATCAAAGTAGATATCGCTCTGTACGAGATTTCTTCTTTATTCTCGTCTTCTGACGAGAGGCAGTTCAAGGCGGACGAAACTTCCCTGACGATATCAATATCATTCGACCTCGACATGAGAATGAGGGGGTCCAAAATCCCTTTCTCCAAAACTTTATGTCTGTTCTCAGCCGTGGAGCAGAGCCCCCTCACGACAGCTAGCGCTTGTCTCTGGGTATCAGGGTCCTCGCAGCAAGCCAGAGCGACGAGGAGCTCGATAGCTCCTTCTTCCACAATTTGCTGGTGATATCGGCGATCGGAAGCAATGTTTGAAATAGCAAAGGCGACATATTTTCCAGACTCCAGTTCTCTCGCATCGCAACAATTTTTCAGCATCGCGATTAGCGCAGAAATGCATCCCGATTCAACGACTATTTCATGAGTATCTTTATCGGCTAGCAAGTTTCCAAGCGCCATTGCCGAATACTGCCTCCCGATGGAATCAGCCTGTTCATTCCCGACGTACTGGACGAGGCCTTTTACTACGCCATCGAGTTTGACGATATCGTTGCATAGTGCCTTCGTAGCCGCAGTGTTGGCAATGGCAAGCGCTGCGAATTGCTGAGCTTCTGCATCTTGGACGGTTACAAGAAGATTGGCGAGAGTCTCGACGCCTCCCTTCTTTACCAGCCGTTCGTGGACCTACAAGCATTGAATGCAATGCCTCGTTAGCGAATTGATACACGATAACAACCACAGCAGTTCAATACATCATAATGTCACTCACGTCGGGTTGGGTCGAGAGGTCGGCCAAGCCAAACGTAATCTCGCGCTGTGGTATCGTGCGGAAAGTGCAATGGTATGAGTGTCAGTATTCATTTGTTCCTTTAGGTTATTATTCATTTGAATTTGTTGAAGATTACCTGCTCGCGAAAGTTCCGCACGCGTCTGCCCCTTGCAACCAATGATTCCAACACCTTACTCATGGTTGGGAGAATGGGTGTTGAGCCAAGCAGGTGTGAACTGGTGGTGTCGTGAGCTTTGAGTTTGAGTTGACGCGTGTCCTTCGGAGAGAAGCAAGCTAATATACGTAGGATTAAATTCTCGATTTTGAACCTACGAGTAAACTAGATCCTCCACGCTCGAAGTGCCGTTGAAAGAGACGGACCTTCCCAGCGACAAGGCATTTGACTGGGCTGACTTGAACAACAACAAGGTGAATATCCGTCTGGGTAGACTGGCTCTGGATTGTCGTCGTCACGCCCAATGGTAACAAGAGGAAAGAAGGTATTCGTTGAATTCTTGAAGTGAACTGGTGGTGTCGGCGGCAATTCAAGGCGAGCTTTGAGTTTGAGCTCCCGTTTTGATTCTAGGTACTATTAGATTCTAGGTACTAAGATTCATGTAGTGAGTTTCAAAAATCGACCAACCCCACGGACGGACGGCGGCCGAAAGATTTGGAATCGGCCCCATGACGACGCGGCCCATGACCCAATTTTTTTTTGGACTTTCATGACATATCAGTCAAAGGTATCGTCAGGCTGAGCTATTTTGTAGACGATGATGTGGATTGGACACATACTGTACGCCTGAAGAAGGGGTTCTGGATTGATACAAACCGGACAATAGTGGAGAGACCTGACAAAGTGGAAGACCACTGGAGAGGGAAACAGAACCACAAGGGACCGACGGATATATCACAGTTTTATCATTACTGTTGGAAGAGTGAAGAATAATACCGCTATAAGCCATGTAAGGGGGGAAATTCACTGAAGGAGCATGGAGACTTTCCGCATTGCGGGGGTAGAGTGGGATACAAGATTGGAATATTTAATGCTGAAAACGAATGTGAATCTTTCGACGGATATGCCAAACTTCTTTTGAATCATTTAGTATCAAAATGTGGAGTTTGTGACAATACTGCATGGAGACATTTGAAGTGCATGGTGCCGCAATATGTGAAGTATGACCAGGAATTACGAGGTGAAGATGGGTAGCGATTCTAGTCAGTGCCTTGAGCAGCAACGAAGACACTCTGTGGATTCTGCTGAGCTTCCTTAATTGTACATTGTCTTGGGAGGTTCCATGTAACAATATTGTTTGCTCATTATTAAATAGCGTAGAGTCACACACATGTTTAGAAGGTGCGGTGTGCCCTTGAAGCAGAATTCTAAGAAGGAAATCAAATAATGACATAAAGAGATACGAGATCCTTAGGATACAGTCGCTTTAAAATGGCATGATCCATGTCTGATCAAGATCATCAAACTGTGCCTCCCCTCTCCACTCTCCACCGCACGGCTAGCTTGAACAAGACCAAGGGCAAGAATGTCACACGCTAGATAGCTGGGGCCACAGCTGGGGCACCTCACCGTGCACAGCTTGCTCTTTCATAATCCAGAACAATGTCCAGTAACAAAACCAAACGACACAACTCCTCCTCGGAACAGGACTATGATTCAGACGACGGTATCCTTGACTATTCGTCACGTTTGGCTTTGATCGGTCCAAACAATGGGGTCGATTCTTCTCAGCAAGCTGATGGCCATGCACCGCAGTCCACAGCTGCATTGTATCCTCTAGGCCCATAGATCATAAAAGACAATGCCGCTGATCTGCCCACACCTGTCCATCAAATGGCATCTTTACTGTAATAGAGACTACCAAAGGGGTACCGGGTAAAAGAAGCACAACAAATACTAGGCGTCCAGTCGGCGTAGAAAAGATTCATGATGATACATCATTGCCTTTTCCTTCGGGATTTGCGGCATCCGAGTCGGCATTGGACAACGGCGAACATTATTCAGCATCTACACTGTTTTCAAGTAGTAGTGAAGATAATGCCACACAGCAAAAGAATCCAGCTATCTACAGCTATCAACAAAACACCAGTGGGAGTCCCATCAACAGAAGATGGACGAGGAGTTTTACATCCATCAACAGAACTATACCTGCATCCTCTAGCCAGAGTGAAGATGAAGAATCGCCACAATTGAATGCTGAGGATACTTTCCATCGTGGTCAAGTGGATACCAATGCAAACGTTGATGTGCAGATGGATTGTGGTGCTCAGCATCTTTCGCTGGAGAATATTATGTTAGACATTAGTGATAGTCATGTCTGTCGTTTAAAGTTTATTTAGTAATAATAGAGAATAAGGAATCAAATTTCGTAATTACTGTTTATTTAGTTACATGGTATGTGGTCCATGGGACGATGTCAAAGAGTTTGGAGGGCTTTTATCAAGAGTCAGGGAGGGGGCCCCGAGGGGGCAATCATAATGCCCTTGATCTGCCGTGAGGTAACAAACAACGGTCTCGACCCAATTCAAGGATGCATCTTCTACTGCGGTTTCGGGGAGAACCTCGTAGAGGCCATGGCATTGCAACGTGAAACCTTAGTCACTGAAGTCAATGAAATGTCAGGTCCAACAGGTTGGATACTACGCAAACTAGTCACAAAGGAAAAGCTCGAAAAGCAATACAATAACTTTTTGACAAAGGTAAATGCTCCAGACGAGCCAGATTACATCTCGATGCATTGTGGCCTTGTGAAACAACCTGCCAAATGGCTACGCGAACATATAGCATTCAATGTCCATGGTTCGTTGGAAACATGCATTAAATGCCACTGCCTTGCTGTAACGGGTAGGAAAGATTTTCAGGTACGAAATGAATTCTGTGATCCGGAAACAGCTGCCAAGTTGGTACCCAATGCAAAATCCATAGAGGTGCACCGACCTAAGAACTTGACACATGCATTAAGGTCAATGAAGGAGGGAGAGGAGGCAAAGATGATGAATGCGAAGAAGGATTATGCCAGGTTGGGGAAGTTGCCATTGGATGAGGAGCTGATGTCGGTTACGGATGCTTGGTGTGACCGTGTTCTGTTTGATACCAACGAATGAATGTAAAAGTGAAGAAATTGATATCTAATCTGTGTGTACAAGAATAAATAAAGACTAAACCTAAACCTGACATCTATTTCAATTCACAAAATTTCCAGAATAAATAAAGACTAAACCTAAACCTTGACATCTATTTCAATTCACAAAATTCCTGCGAAATTCCCATATGGTATGGTATCGAGACAATGCAATAAATAAGAAACTGTCTCTGTATTCATATGCATTGGTAAAGGCCTAGGCTTGTGTTTGGTGGTGGGACAATTCAAAAAAAAATTGCACAGAGAGGGGCCAGACGTGACGGTCC